>JAQIXB010000518.1:0-16670 GCA_034697405.1 Mesoplophora pulchra | reverse complement strand
ATGATGATGATGATGATGTTAATGATTATGATCATCGTATTTATGCGGAGTTAAAACCCACGAATATCAATGGAAATCACGATAATGATCATGATGATGTACATCATGCTGAAGACGCTGATGTTAACGGTTTAGATGATGAATACATAATGAGACGGCGTTCGAAACGCCGACGCATGAGACCCAAACGATTGATTGACATTACCGATGCCGATCAGAGGCGGAATGTCATTTTGAAAGAGTCACGTGATTCACGTCCCAGAGGCAGACCCCGAAAACACCCGCGAACGGACGATGATGGCGTTTACATCGTCGCACATAATCATGATGATGACGATAAAACTATGGTCAAAAGTTTAATGACAGATATTAAATGTGAAGATAATGATACTCAAAATGTAAACGGAAAAATCAAAGATGAAAATGAAAATATTAATAAAAAAATTAATGAAAAACCAAAACGTAAACATCCTCATCAATGTGATTGGCCGGGGTATGGTCACATTTCTTAACATTTAAATAATTATTAAATAATTTATTTTATATCATTTATTAATAATTTTTATATTTATATTATATGTATATTCTGAATTTTTATTAAAAAAATATTATCTTAAATTAGTTAAAAGTCCCAAAGAATTTAATATCATATTTATTTTTAGAATATTATGAGAGTTATAAAAAGGGGCTGTATACAGTTAAACCCCCGCATTTGAATATCTTTTCAATTCTCTCATTATGTAAAAAGTGTGAAGCATTTTATAAACGATAAAACAGTAGTTTCATTGACACTTTTTTTATTTATTTTAAAATGATAATTTATGTCATATCAATACAGTATGTGCCAAGAAAGTGTTGATCCCAATGCTATTGTGTGCATGTTTATTTAACTCATAATGTTCGATTTTATGTGACTCATACTGTATGAATAATAATATTTATTATGTTATTATTTTCTGAATACTTTTTTCGTACTATAGTTGTGATCGGAGCTTTCGAAGGCCCGCATTTCTTCGCAAACATAAGCGTGTACATACGGGTGAAAAACCATATAAATGTGATTTCGATGATTGCGATTATAAAACCGGAGATATATTTTGTTTACGGTATTTTCACATTTTATTTATCATAAATTAATACATATTTACATTTAAATGCTAATTTTTAATGTAAATTTTTAATATAATAAAAAAGGACACATCAATTACGACACACCGGAGAAAAGCCCTATAAATGTAAGATATCGGGCTGCGGATGGAGCGGCCGTCAGCAGACATCTCTCGACCGTCATAAGCGGGTGTTTCACGCGGGCGCACGTCCATTTGCTTGTGATTGGCCGGGATGTGACCGTAGGTATCGGGATAAACATTCACTCAATTATCATTCGAAGTCACATACCGGAGAAAAGGAATTTATGTGTTCATACCCTAATTGCGGTAAAAGATTCATCGGACGGAGTGACATGAAAAAACATGAGACCACACATACGAATAATAAACCTCATAAATGTTCATGGCCCGGATGTGGACGTAGTTTCGTACAAAAACGGGCCTTAAATGTCCATAATTTAAAACACACCGGAGAAAGACCGTATGCCTGCGATTGGCCCGGGTATTTATACGCATCTTTATACCCTTTTACCTCACATTTTAGAATCTTATAGTATGTGATGAGCATGGGATCTTTAACATTCCATTGTTATTGCTATAAATAGCACAGAACAACGCTATGTATATAGTATCATATTACCAAATTGAATTGCAAAGTATCTTTTCGATTATTTCCATATGCTGTAAGCTTTTCTAATGTGCTCACCCTGCACTATGAGACAGTCTAAAGCGAAATAAAAGGGCATAATTTTAAATTTATGTAAAAATTATGATTTTAAAATTCTAAATAAATATGTTAATAGATGTGAATGGCGTTCGTTTACTCCGCATGAATCAGCGAAACATAAGAAGACACATACGGGCGAAAGACCTTTTCCATGCGATCGTTGTGATCGACGATTTGCGGATGAATCTAATCTTAGGGCACATCAAAGAGTGGTTCACGATGGAGAAAAGAAACACATCTGTGAATATCACGGATGCGGTAAAAAATACACCGTTCGAAGGACCCTCTTAATTCATCAGATGCGCGCACATATGTCTAATAATTAATTATTATTTTTAATTTTAAAGAAAATTTTGTAATATTTATAAATTATGAATGATAATAGATAATGATGACTCATGTTTAATCCAAAGTCATTATTTAAATCACTTTTTTATCATTTAATTTAGATTTTACTCATATCGAATTATATATAAATAATCATATTTTAATTTAATTAAATCATTAAATCATTTCATTATTAAATGTTTTATATATAAATAATTAATATCATTATGCAAATTGTAAATTTAATAAAAATAATAAAATGTATTCATAAGTTTTTTGTATATTTTATTTATAAAATTCAGGTATTTTCATATAATAATAATGAACAATAATTAATGCTGAATCATAATAAAAAATTAATGAATAATATATTTTAAATGCACTTATAATATGGCCAAAGTTCACATATCTTAAGATTTCCTTTTAATAACTTTTTGATTATTTATCTTAATTCAAAGGATATAAGTAATGTTCGCCTCACGCTATAAGCACCTAAAAAGTGAGTTAAAAGTGTAACTAAACTCTAAACGGATGTAAATTTTTAGTGAATATGCGTTAAAAAATTTTAGAATAAATGAATAATGTAATTAAATCCCATGGCAAATTATCATCAAAACTTTAATAGTGTAATTTTTTAATGTTAAAATTTTTATTATAACGTTTTTGCACTAATATTGGGGTATGAGGCCATAATTCGGCCACAATTATGGCATAATGCGCAAATAATAGCACAATTTTAGGCGGAATCAAAAATTCAATTGTGTAATCATAATTTATAATGAAAGTATTAAAAATTATGTATTTAAATTAATAAAAATTATGTAATTTATTATTAAATTTGTAAAAAATGAATTTTTTATAAATTTATTTAAATTTTTATTTGTAAATGAATGAAATAAAAATGACATTTTTAAAGCCATTGCATTGCTATATAGTTTCGGTGATATGTTGCCATAGGATAAAATAAATTATTAATATTTTTTGTATCATAAAACATTTAAATCATTCATTTGCATTAATATCCTCTAAAAGCGGAATAACAAATTTAATACGAATATATTATAGTGAATTCAGTATTTAATCATTATAATGAATGCTCACATTAAATGACACTGTCATTTCCCAGGAAATGGCAATTATTAAGAAATTATGTGTATATTAATATTTTAAAATAAATTTATTTTAATGTATTTACCTTTTGTTTAAAAAATATTTTTTATAATCTCATTATAAATGTGTTCAAAAACTTTGACACTTTATTTTGATCCTTAAATATACTTTTATCATAAATATATTTATTTTATAAAAAAATTTATCATAATAATAAACATTTGAAAATTATTTTTCAATTATTTAATGATAAAACATTTACTTCACTTTTTAGTCACTCTCTTATAGCCTATTGTATGTTAAAGGGGTGTGTATACCCTCAATTATAATGCCCTTTTTCCATTACATCCCTATACATTGAATATGCATACACAGCACTTTATGTTTGGGTCTAAAAAGTGTGGTAAAAGGGGATAAATCATAAAAAAAATATTTACATGTGTTTTACGAATAAATAAATGTGTGATTTCTTTTTATTTATATATTAATTAATAATTTCAATATTTTCATATGAATTATATTTTAAGAAATGACTGCGCAATAAACAGTACGTTTATACTAAAACGTTATTACATAATTTAGTATCGTTTTTAATGCATAAATATTTTAAAATTATGTATAAATTAACGATTTTTGTGATAATCGCGGCGATTGTATTATCGTATGAACCGAATTTTAGGAAATTATGTAAATGTGAGTATCATATGACCATTTATTTCATATTTTCCATTATTTTTAATTAAAATTATATCCTTTTATTAAAATGAAATGAAATGATTGAATATTTTTTCATAATTATGTTATATTAATGATAATATTTTATAATTTTATTTAAATGATGTTTAATTTTATATTAAAATATAATTCACTTTTATTATGCCGTAAATATGTAAATTATAAAAATATGTAAATATTAACATATGATTTTTGTTTACATTATACTGTCATATTATTGCGCGAAAATTAATTTTATAAAATGCTTAATATTAAAATGATCATAAAATTTTTTAAAAAAAAATTATCATTAAAATTAATGGAATAATTTTATGATTTTTAATATAAATATAGTGACAGTGCGAGCATTGTCATCGGATGAAAGTACATCATCAAAAGTGACCATTACTAGAAATGTGACTATGGTATTAATGACATGGAATGTGCAGGGTGCAGACCCTCACTTTGAATGGGAAAATGTTTTATCATATATTAAAATGGATAATTCTGAAAATGCCGATATGATGGTTTTGGGTCTTCAGGAATCTGCATATTTCGGAAGACATAAATGGGAAAAGAAATTACATGACGTTTTAGAACCATTACATTATGAACATTTAAAGACCGTAAAATTACTAAATATGCTTTTAATTGTTTATGTTAATTCTGAAATTAAAGATTTATTCACATCAATTGAAAGTGAATATTTAGGCACAGGTGTATTAGGATATTGGGGTAACAAAGGGGGTGTGTCAATACGCACGGAAATCGGCGGTATAACACTATGCATAGTTAATTCACATCTTCACGCTAATGACAGATTCGAATTAAGAATTACCGATTATCATAAAATATTAGATAAACATGAGTTTAGCGCTGTAAAATCACCACAAATACTTAACCATAATGTCATCCTATGGATGGGGGATTTAAATTTTAGGACCGATGATCTTACGTCAGAAGAAATTTTAGAATTAATAAAAATGAAAAAATATAATGAAATATTAAAATACGATCAATTGACACGTGTTATTAAAGACGGACGTGCGTTTAGCGGTTTTAAAGAAAACGCCATAAGCTTCAGTCCGACGTATAAATTTCAATTAAATTCCAATGATTATGACTTAAAACGGAAACCATCGTATACCGATCGTATTCTTTATAAAGTAAATGACCATTCAATTGAATACGGATCCATTTCTTTGGAACAATTAACTTATAATTCGATACCACAGTTAAAAATTAGTGATCATAAACCTGTCATTTCCGTATTTAATTTGATTTTAAATGAAAACATTTTAAAATAATTATTTAGTCATATTTATAAATTATTTTTGTTTTTTTACAATTTATAAATCATAAATTTTCATTTTAAATTTATAAAAATTAAATTTTCTAAAAAAGTATTTTTTTAGTATAAAAATACATTAAATGCCAATACAATAAATACATAAATATATTTAATTATTAAATGTCATACGATATTCATATGATCATAGTAAAAGTATTGTTAAATAAAATTAAAATTTTTAAAATAAAAAACGACATTTATTCATTAAATATCATTTATTTATCGAAAACAAAATTTTAATTTAATTAATAATTAATTATGTATAAAATTATGGCGATTTTTGTTATAATCATCATGATCATATCATATCCTAAATGTCAGTATTTTATTAAAAATTATTTTATGTTAAATATAATTTCACATATATATAAATGTGAGTTTTTTGTATACTCTGAAAACACTATTTTATGCCATTTGTGTATTTTAATATGAATATGATAAACATGAGTATGCGTATATTGGTATAATTTTACTTTACCGTGCGTATTTTTATATTGTACTGAATTATACAGTACTGTGAGAATTTTAGTGTACGAAAAGTCATGTAACCGCAGTTTTAACAATTTCTATACTTTGTACACGGTTGGTTAGGTTAGGTTGACGGGAAATAGTGCGGCGGTAGCCGCCAATAACAGCGCCTTTAACAACAACAAAAAAATACGCCAGGTAAAGTAAAATTATTCCGCGTATATTATATTTGTATTAAAATACAAAAATGGCATAAAATAGAGTTTTTATGGTAAAAAGTTTAGAGCTTTACTCATGTATCACCTATAAATGTATTGTAATTTTACCTTTACTATGACTTAAACTTCCCAAATGTATGTATAAATATTCACAGATCATTATTATATCAGTTTAGTGTAATATACAGTCACTGTATTACAGTGTATACTCATATTATATGAAATATGAAAGTGTATAAAATTATAAAAATATACAATAAACTCTCATTAAACGTTACCTTTTTATTAATAAATATATGCATATACAGAATAATATAAAATATCTTTTACAGTGACAGACAATGAAAGTATATCATTAAAAGTTAACATTACTAAAGAAATAACTATGGTTTTAATGACATGGAATGTCCATTATAAAGATCCGGACTTTGAATGGGATGATATACTGACATTTATTAGAATTAATGATACAAAAAATGCTGATATTATGGTTTTGGCACTTCAGAAAACAGCATATTTCAGAAGACATAAATGGGAAAAGAAATTACATGATGTTTTAATACCATTGAATTTTGTCCATTTAAAGACAGAAAAATTATTAAATATGCTTTTATTAGTATATGTTAATAGTGAAATTAAAGAGTTATTTACATCGATTGAAAGTAATTATATAGGCATAGGTATATTTGGTTTTTGGGGTGACAAAGGTGCGGTCACAATTCGTGCTGACATCGGCGGTATAACACTATGCATAGTGAATTCCCATCTGAAGAATACTGAAGAATTAGAGTCACGAATTTACGATTATAAGAAAATAGTGAATAAACAAATGTTCGGAAATAAAAAGACACCGCAAATACTTAATCATAATGTGATTCTATGGACGGGCGATTTAAACTTTCGTATTGAAAATGTCACATCATCGGAAATTACGGAATTTATTGAAAAAAAAGAATATAAAAGTCTTTTAAAATACGATCAATTAACACACATACAAAAAGAAAATCGCGCTTTTAATGGATTCATTGAAAATACCATACATTTCAGTCCGACATTTAAATATGCTTTAAATATCGATGATTATACCGATGATATTACCGATGACGATGATGATATCGATTCTTTGAATATACCATTATATACCGATCGTGTCCTTTACAAAGTGAATACCGATACCATTAAAGAGGGGTCTTTTTCATTGAAACAATTAACATATACATCGATACCGCAGTATAATATCAGTAATCATAAACCGGTCATTTCAGTGTTTCATTTTAATTTTAATGAAAAATCAAAATGTTTTTTACAAAAATTTTTAGCATTTTTAAAATCAATTTTTAATTAAATAAATTATCAATAAATTTCTCATTTTTTATATATAATTTAAGGTAAAATATATTCATAAATTAATATTCAAAAAAAAAGTTTTATGAAAAGTTTTTTAGCGCATCATATTCTGCCATCAGAGGGCACATATTATGTAATATGAATTCGCGCTCTTTCATAGCGCGGGTTAACTATAAACAGGTTTCACTGTACATTGTCATCGTGCATTATTTAAGATGTAATTAATTTTTTTTTATTTAATTATTGTGTTAAAATGGAATAATATTATAAAATCTCAAAATTTTAAGTAAAATGTTATTTTATAAAATATCATAATTTCATAGTTATCACGTGCACGTGTGTCACAACACATGAACACAGACATTTTAAAGTGTCAAAAAATTCAAAAATTAATCATTTTATTTTAAATCAAAAAAATTGTTTTTTAAAATTTTATCATAAATCTTTTAATAAAATATTTAATCATAAAATAATCATAAAATTAATTATTGAATGATGCCGCTTTTGGGAAAAACAAAATTTATTAAAAAATCTCTGCCGAAAGATGTCAAAAATAATGATTATGTATTTCATTGTAAAATGACAAATGAGGCATTTCTCTCATTTGAGTATGTATTTATGTATTTATATGTTAATTTTTTTAAAAATTAAATTTTTAATTAAAAATATGAATTTTTAGAGAATATTCAAAACGTGTGATACAATGTTCGTCAATGGCATGGACGTGTTCAGTGACGGGCCGCAGCGGATTGACATACGCTGAGGCCATTGAATCGGAAAATGATATCACTCATTCATTACCATTGACTCTTAAAATTCCGATTTTGTATCTCATGAAATGCATCGATGATTCGAATTTCGAATCCGTAATTAATACGATATATGCATTTATCGTTAATCGGTATTTTGTCGGCGAAGATATTATCACCAATTATTATGGAAAAGAGTATGTGCACTCATTTTATACCCTTTTACCTCACTTTTTAGACCCTCTTATATCTAATAATAAATATATAATATTATTTTTGTTAATTTATAATGATAAAGTTTTTCATCGCGAATATTGCATGTGATCGCTCCAAAAGGATCATCATATACTATTAAATCCGATGCTATAAAATACGAATGTCAAAATATTAAAAACAAAAATGGTAAATCTTTTAACGTCGGATGTGATCGCATATCACGGCATAAGAGATGTTTAACGAAAAAGAAAATACGATCATTTCTTAAGGAAAACATCACAAAAGCAAAGGATTCTAAAACCATAATCCTTAAGAAATCATCGGAAGAAAAATACCGCATTAATGAGATTGAATGGGATGACGTATTCGATGGGCCCATTCCTAAATTTGATGGTGAATGTCTTTATCAAAAGGAAAATGCAAATGATGTTAAAAAAGAGATACAAAAGAGTGATCGCATTGTAATTAATTACGCGAATCTTAAGCCATTACCTGTATCCACACCTTTGAATTTCGAAATATCCGAACATTTAATCGGTGATATCATGTTTATTATGGAATTTTGCAGCGTTTTCAAAGGATATCTCTCAAATTTAAAGGACACTTTTCCTTCGGGAATGACCTTTGAACTTTTGCAAAATATGTTTATGGATCATAAATATCGTCATCTTTTCGCTGATGTCATACATGGGCTTTTATGTCATATATTTGTTATCCGTGAAAATGAAAAGAAAACATCGAAAATTACAGAGAATGATGATGAAAATGGCCATTTATTTAAGAAATGCGATAATGACATTAAAGATGCGGCAAAAAATGCTCATTCAATGGTCATTTGGATTAAGAAAAAATTAGGATTATCCCTTTCGGATTTACCCATAGATGAACATAATATTACTGAAATGTTATTATGGCATTTATTATTTTCCGGCACTGTACATAAACTGTCAAAAAATGATTTATTTGCATTAAACGATGATCCCGCGGTATGGTTTATTATAGAAAATGGCGATTTAATTAAGAAAATGGAATGTAAAACTATTTTTGAATTAAATTGTGATGAAAAAATTAAGTTAATTCATGTGCTGATTAATCAGTTATTAATTAGCGATAAATTTCGCAATTATATTGAAGATTCTTTTGATCGTATACAAATGGCAGCTAAAGAATTACATGATGTGAAAGTGGAACATGACAAATGGTTAATGGAACATAATGTTAAGATTCTTCAGATCAAAAACGTGTCCAATGAAGAGATGGAAGAGTTTAATCGGAAAAAGTATCTGAAGGAATTGACTATGAATAAAAACAGTGCTAAAATACTCTCACACATTCAGAAATTGAAATCACGACGCAGTTTAAAGCCGATCGGATATGATCGTTATAATCGAAGATATTGGATTTTTGAATCAATGCCCGGAATATTCGTGGAAAATGATGATGTTAATAATGTGAAAAATCAGACACCATTTAAAGCAACGAAATCAGAGGCTAATTCTTTAGATAAAAGTAATGGAATATTAAAGAAAAATGACGATTCTCCGACTCTGAGTGACAAAGAAAACGATTTTCATGATAAACAAAACAAAAAGACTATGCCTAAAGAAACAATGCTCAGTAATCCAATGAATGGTCAATTGAATTCGAATCAAAGTGTACGATGGTCAATTTATGATACAAATGTACAATTTGAGGCATTATTATCGGCACTCAATAATCAGTGTCTTAATGATAAAGCATTATATGATGCACTTTTTCGTGAAAAATCATCGATTTATGAAATGATAGGCAAATGTCAGAGTAATGATATGATTAAATATTTACCGGTTAATGATGTCCGAAGTTCGGAGCGTATCAATGAACAAACATTTTATAAAAAAGAGCAATGTATAGACAGAAAACAGAATAAGACCCTTGAAACTGCTTTAAGAGCCTTTATTTTGGATTTTGAAGAAAATCTATTCACGGGTCGTTTGGGTCAAGTGAAAGACCAATCACGTGATTCATGGAAAAAATTTGTGGACAGAGACATGAAATACGATAGAAATGTCGAAAGTATTATTACAAATTTTAAAACGGCGATTACTAAATTGGCTATGGGCATAAATAAGGAATTTTTAAATGAATCATTATGTTCTGAAAAACAATTCGATCTTTGGATTGAATCATTAGAAAAGAGTGTCACATTTTTCCAGTTATTTATTAATCTCTATAAATTGGATCGTGACATTCTTTGGCATAAATCGGTATTAAAAATCGATTGTAAAATCTGTGGCCGAAGGGGGGATACTGATAAAATGATCCGTTGTGACGGATGTCATCGCGGACATCATAGGGATTGTCTTAAACCACCGTTACGTGTAATTCCCCATGGAAATTGGTATTGTCCTAAATGTAAACCTAAATTCAAAGATGAAATCCTTAAAAATGCAAAAAATGACACTGATAATGTCGATGATGAAGAAATTGATAATGACAGTGATGAAAATTACAGTTTAAGTAATTCATGTTCAGACGAATCTATGGATTCATCGCAAAAATCAGAAAATTCAGATGATGATAAACGATGTGTGTTTTGTTTTAAAAATAAATCTGACATTTGCTGCAATTCGTGTGATAAGAACTATCATATGAAATGTGCGGGTGTCCAAATGAAAGTCACTTTTTGGAAATGTCATAACTGTGAAATTAGAAAATTGCGAAAATCAAAACGCATCGATTATAATGCACAAAATGCTAAAAGAAAATGCAATTAATATTTTCATTTTAATTTTTTTTATCATTTTTTAAATCACAAATTATTCATTAATTATATAATTATGTATAATCACATGATTTCAGTGCATTAATTAAATATTAACATTAATGTATGAAATTATATTTAAAAATCCATATAATAATGTATATAAAAAATAATTATTTTTAAATTGTAATTTTACTAAATTTTAATTAAAAATTTAAAATTCAATTAAATATATACGATAAAATAAGAGTTACGCCCATGCACATGTTTGTAAGAGTGTGTATGTGAATTACGATGTAAAACACATACAATTCAAATGTGTCCTCTCAGAATGACCTTAAACTTTGCATACACTTTGACCTTTAGACTTTAGTATAAATATGAAAAATTTTTAAAAATTTTCCATTTATAAAATATCAATTAAATTATAATTAAAAATTACATTAATATTATTAATATGACATACATTAGCGTATGTATAGCTTTATATAATACTATGCATATTATAATGATATTCATTGCTTAATTCTTAGCAATTTCTTTCCTATAAACGTGTGCATGAATGTAATAAAAGTGAATGAAAATGTTTGGAAAAGTTTTTCAGCGTATGGTATTCTGCCATTAGAGGGCACGTTTCATTACATAACATAAAAGGCTTAAAATGCATATAAAACGGTACCAAAAAAGTGAATGATTTCGTAAATGCTTTTCATTGATAAAAATGCAAAAAAAGCGTAATCGAAATGATGGTACTTTTTCATTGAAATGAATAAACACGCTTTTTAGGACCGGTGATGGAAAATGTAAAATTTTAATGATAATTTTCGTATAAATGAATGATTTAAAATGATAAAATGGAAGAATGAGTGCTTAAGTATCAGAAAAGAGAGAGACATATGCATAAAACACAACGCAATGATTAAAATGGCATATGATCCATGATCATGACAATGATGGTATATTCGTTCATTCATTATATTGAACGGCGCCAATACATTAATACACATACAGAATGAGTGTGCTCATATTGGACTGTGTATGTGTGTGTGTGTGTCACTTAAGAATGAAACAATAATTGCGTTATGATGTAATTTAATAATTGTGATTAACAATTAAATTGAGAAATTTATAAATAAATAATAATCATTCATTTAATTATATAAATTCATAGTAAGTATTTTGAGCGCGAAATTTATCACATTTCAAATGATAATATTTGTTAATATCATTATTATGTTTACATATATTTAAAGAGATAATCATATGCGAATATAACAATATTCAAACGTTTTACATATTAAACGATCGCCATTTTGAGACGATTCATTCATTCATTCGTTATTCATATCGTTATTAACGCATATTTCTATTGAATAATGCCACTTTTGGATAAAGAACCATTCGTTCGGCAGTCCCTTCCTAATTATGTTCACGACGATTGTGAAGTCTTTTATTGTAAAACGACACATGAGGCATTTACCACTTTTGAGTACGCATTTACTATATTTACATATTAAACCTTTGATCTTTGATTATCAATTAATGATCACACTCTCACGTGTTTATATATAACTAAATTTAATGATTATATGTTTTTAGTGCGTTTTTCGAACGCGCAATTCTATGCTCATCTATGGTATGGACGTGTTCAGTGACGGGCCGCAGCGGATTGACATTCGAAGAGGCGATTGAATCGGAAAATGCCGCAAATGATTTATTACATTCATTTCCTTTGGGTCTTCAGCTGCCGGTGTTGTATCTGATGAAATACATCGATGAATCGAAATTCGGATCCATCATCAATATGATTAACGCATTTATCAGTAATCGTTATTTTGTCGGCGAAGAAATCATCGCGACGGTCAATGGCAAAAAGTAATTGCATTTTTACCATTCATTTACACATAATTTTATAATAATTACCATTTTTATGACATTTATTCACATATAAAATATAAACATTATTTTTTAGAATTTCGTCGCGAATTATGCGTGTGATCGCACCTAAAAACATTGATTATGAAAAAGATAATTCAGTATCATTCGGTATAAATCCCGATGTTTATAAATATGAATGCACTGAAATTAATGATAATAATGGTAAACCGTTCATCGTCGGTTCAGAACGGATCATTCGTTATAAGGGATGTTTAACGAAAGAGAAAATCCGATTATTTCTAAAACAGCATATTACGCAATCGAAACGCTTTCAGCCGATGATACTGAAACAATCATCTGAAGAGAAATACGGCATAAGACAAATCCAATGGATTGACATATTCGATGGTCCCATACCTAATTTCAGAGACGATACAGTAATTGTGAAGACTCTGAACAAAGATAAGAATAAAGCGATAAAAGAGATCGATCGTGCATCAAAGACTAAAGGAGGATCATCATCATCGAAATCAAAAGGATCATCGAAAAAGAGTAAAGCGAATGATAAATCGTCATTATCACCTGAGGATCGGCTAAAGCTTAGGGAAGAATTAAAACAGCAGAGGATTGAACAGAGACGCATCGAAAAAGAGAAACAAAAAGAGCTGAAGAAACAGATCGATGAACAAATGAAAGAATGGAATATGAAAAGAGACGATCTCATGTGTGACGATCTCAAACCTTTGCCCATTTCCACGCCCTTAAACTGTGATGTATCCATTGACTCTTTTAGTGATGTGTTATCGATTCTCGAATTTTTCCACGGATATAATGACCTCTTAGAGCTAAAAGAGACCTTTCCTTTGGGAATCACCTTTGAACTTTTGGTTCAAATGCTAAACGATAGAGACATTCATGGTCCATTCGGAGATTTAATACGTATACTTTTATGTACGATATTCATGCTGCACGATGATGAAGAAAAGAATCAGATTAATAATGCTGAAAAAGATGAGGAAAGTGATGATGAAAATAATACCGTAAACATTGTTAATGATGGAATTATCAAAAACGATGAAAACGGCATTAAAAGTGCCGTTAAAAACGCCAATTCAATAGTTATATGGATACAGACACATTTAGGGTTAACCCTTTCAGAGTTAACAATCGATGAATATAATATCAGTGAAATATTACGATTGCATTTATTAAGTTCCGGTGCGGGACCAAAACCACGATCAAAGTTCAGGGGATGGTACGGATCTCATGAGGATCCGGGATTATGGTTCGTTAAAGAGAATGGCGATTTAATTAAAAAATTAGAATTTAATACGATATTTGAGCTAAATTTTGAGGAAAGAATTAAGATAATTCATGTGATCATTGATCAATTATTTACTTTTGTCACATTTCGAGAATATGTCGATAATACATTTGTTGAGATGTCTTTAGCTAAAAGACAATTGCGCGATCTTCAGGTGTCATTTGCTAAATGGAAAAAGGAGCATAATGCTAAAAGACTGAACATAAAAAAGGATAATGAAGAAAATGATCACATCGAAGAATGGAATCGTGAAAAGGCACGTAAAGATGAAGAGATTCAAAGAAAAAGTATTGAATTACGATCACACATTCGTAAATTACAATCACGCTACGGTCTTAAGCCCATAGGCTATGATCGCGCACATCGTAAATATTGGATATTTGAGTCTACGCCCGGACTGTTCATTGAACACGGTGATTATTACATCGGTCCGTGTCTCAATGAACCGACACCATTAATATCGAAAAAACCGCAGTTTAATGCAATCGATAAAAGAAACGAAATTTTAAAGAAATGTGAAGATTCATCCGCGACGAGTGACAAAGAAAACGAATTACACGATAATCGCGAATTTAATGATACTCAAAACAAAAGGGATATTATCTCTAAAATGACAGTATTCGATCGATGCACTGCTAAATTAGAGACATGCTCTGTGCACGGAAAATCCAATTCCAATCAAAGAGTACGATGGTCATTTTATCATACACACGATCAATTCGATGCTTTATTATCGGCACTCAATGATCGTGGACATCGTGAAAGTGAATTGCATAATATTCTAACTCAGGATAAATCTGTGTTTTACGAAATGCTAAGCAAATGTGAGAGCTATAAACTGAACAAAAACATAGCGATTCCTGAGCTAAGAAAATCACAGCGTCTTCAGGATCATGCATTTCATAAAATCGGTGATTCACCATATTCTAATATGGAACCGAATATTGCATTAGAAATGGCATTACGCACATTTCTCTTAGAGACTGAGGAAAAGATATTCGCGGGCGGATTGGGTCATGTTAAAGATGAATCACGTGATTTGTGGAGAAATTCCATTGACAAAAGTGAGAAAAATACTTACAGTGTCATTAGTAATTTAAGTAATGCCATTATCAAATTGGCTATGGGTGTACGTAATCAGTTCTTAACTGAGCCTCTTTCTGAAGAGAATGCCATGGACCGTTATATCGAAGCATTACAAAAATGCGTTAATTTTTCTCAATTATTTGTTCATCTCAATACATTAGACCATAGCATCATTTGGTCCAAATCTGCATTAAAAGCATTTTGTAAAATCTGTCGCCGTAAAAATGATTCTGAAAAAATGCTTCTCTGTGATGAATGTAATCGCGGTCATCATATGTATTGTTTAAAACCTCCGATCGAAACGATACCCCATGGTAATTGGTATTGTCCTAAATGTAAACCCAAATTCAAGACTCTGACACCACGAAAATCACAAAACGTTAAAATCGAAAATGATGATGAAGAAGATAATGATGAAGATAACGATGAAGAAGATGATGATGGTGATGATGATGATAATGATGAAGAAACTGTTAATTCAAATGAATCAATAAACAGTGAATCGGTTTCTTCATCGAAAGGATCAAATTCACGATCAGAGACACCCGAAGATGATAATAAATGCGCATTATGCCATCGAAAGACTTCTGACATAAGCTGTACATTGTGTCAAAAGTACTATCATCTGAAATGCGTCGGAATCACGCGAAAGATACGTCATTGGGTCTGTAGTAATTGCACGTCACGAAACACACGAAATACTAAACGTAAACTTAATTATGATGAAAATGTAAATAATGAATCATTTTCAAATAAAACAAAACGTAAACGAAACTCACATGAGAATCATAATGATACGAATCATAATGATGATAAAGAAATTATTCAAAAGTATGGTAAAAGACGATCGGACTCTTCAAATAAGAGTATGTCTATGAACTTTGCGATGTGTGAGAATATAATAAAAACGCTCCAAAAACACGACGATGGTTGGGTCTTTCGAAGAATGCCCAAAAGCTCTGAGGTAAACTTTTTTATCATAATTTAAGAGTTTAATTTTAGGGAAAATGCCTCATTTTTAGGAATATCATAGAAATGCGCTTTTTCCATTCATTGCTGCATTTCTTTGATACCTCACTTTTTAGTTGATTTTATACCATGCGATAGATATGCATTATAAAATATACTAAAATCGAACACTATATATAACAGTTATATAACTCAGGGTATAATGCCATTTTTGCACCTCACGCTATAGGACAGGAAATATAAAGGGGCGTAATAAATTGATACTTTACATTTATACTAAAGATACAATGTAATAACAATGTTTATTAGATACAAATTAGATACATATGTATCA
>JAQIXB010000517.1:0-16681 GCA_034697405.1 Mesoplophora pulchra | reverse complement strand
AAATATTTTCATATATACATATATACACACACATCTATACATATGACGCAATAACAAAACTTTTTAAATATTTTATAATATGATGATACATAAAATTTGTTAATATATTTATATATATACATATATATATGTCTATATTCAAATATATATCGATATATTTGTGTTATATGTGTGTGAATATAGTGTTTTAATTGAACTATAAATGTATGAAAAAGTATAATATGTGTGTATTTTCCATAAAAAGGGAATCATTGAAAATGCATTGAAAAATGTTATCGCATAAAATCATTATTAAATAATATAATAAAATGATATGAAAATGGTTCATCGTCCGTTTTGCGTTTTATTTCGCATATAATTAAATGCAAAAATCGTATGAAACAATTGATTCGGTCGCGTTTGAGTCGTGTTTCAGCGGTAACAATGCTATGGTAACGTGCGATGGCACTTTTACCGCGATGCTCCAAAGATGCTATGCCAAAACGTGTGCGGAGAATGCATCGCAATATATTGCTATATATATATACACATTTACCTCATTTCTCCACCGTTACACCATTACCATTGCATAAACACCTATAGATACCCTCAGCTATAAGCACCCCCTATGAACGCGCGCTCATTTCAGTACACATTTCCCATAAATAATAGAAATATATCCCCCTAAAGCTATAAGGTCGTGATTGAAATGAATGGCAAATGCGTAGATGTGTATGTGTGCATATGTGTATATATGTGTTATTTTCTATTCTATTAACAGTATACAGAGAGTAAAAGAAAACTGAAGGTTATGCATTATACACTTGTATTTGGGTCACCGTCCCTTTTCAAGGATATCACCAAAACTAATACCATCATCTCTAAAGCCATAGCAACAGCATTACCCTTTCTCCATTCATACCCTTTATATGCAAATCAATTGCCATTTTCACACTCATTTCGGCTCTCATTTTCTTTATTCGCATTTTTTAAATCTTAAAAATCATCATTTTCTTTTAATATCGTTTCGTATGAGATTTTTCAGCATTTAATTTTTTACAATCCATAGATGGCACTAATGCATACGAACATTTCGAAATCATTTACTTTTCATTTTTGGACGCAAATGACGTCCGAAAATGGCTTTTTTATTTCATTATTTTCAATGATATTTATTTGCTTTAAAAGTGCTTTAAAAGTGCTTAAATGTGAATAAAACGGACATTTTAAAAATATTTAAAGATTCAGTTAAAGAAATGAATGTGTTTATGTTGAAAAAGCATAAGAAACGTGTTTAATTGAGTTTTGGGGACATTGGGTATGGACGCATAAAAGTGTTGAAAAACGTGACGTAATTAATGTTGAGAGTGTTGAAATGACAGGAAAAAGTAATCGCAAATGCCATTCGCGGCTCTTTCCATTGAGTTTCGGGATCCATTTTAAGAGATACCATTATAAGTGACACATTACACTATAGTATTTTGGATGTGCCCTTTTAACTCAATTATTATATTATCATTATGATTATTAATTAATATTCACATTTATTTTTTCATACCCTTTTCATGTGACTTTTAAACATCATCATCATTATTTTAAATAAAATATTAATGTGTAATCATCATCATTATTGAATTACGATCATTGCATCACCATTGAATATTAAAGTATATGCTTTTTAAATGTGCAAAACACAAATTGACATATATATAAATATATGAGAATATCGATGCGATTATTTTATTCGATGATCATTCAATCGTCATTCGTTTAAAGATGAATGTTGTGTTAAATGAGAGTGTAAATGAAAAGAGCGGAATATCATTACAATCATCGGATGAAAAACATCACAGTCAATTGTAAGCGTTTTCGGTATTTATGTCATTTTCACACATTATCATGCCATACATATATACACATATATACACATATACATACACATTCACATACATTCATTGACTCCATTCACATTCATTGACTCTTTACATTTATATCAATTTTAACGTTTAATCATTTATATGTCGAAATATTTGCATTTTTTAATTATTTTATCATTTTTCATCAAAAAATTACATCAAAAATTATCACTCATTTTTTACATTAATCAATGAATTTTACAAAATGTTAATGAAAATGTTCGTTTTTACGGCATCCATTTTATGCTCACATTTTATTCACATTTAATTATTATCATAAAAATGTAATCATCATCATCATCATCATTTATTTTATCATTTATTTTATTATTTAATAATTAAATGATAAATTTTTTCGTTATTTAACGCAATGAATTTTCAATTTTTGCATTTTTTCGTTTTGAAAAAGCATTTGTAACATGAGTATTGTTGTTTTAGGTCCATCGTAACATCATCGTTAATGACATTTAAACATATTTCTATTAATTTCGTGATTTATTCGTTAATTAAACATGAATATAGTTCCGAATGAAATCGGAAAAAAGAGAAGAAAATCGGACTCAAAACAACACTCAACACAATTGTAAGTATATTCATGGTTTATATACGTGTATGATGTATGTAATTAACGTGAATGCACGTGTTTTGCGCGTGTTTTTACAGAAATAAGTGCCTCAATGAGAAACGTCGACGTGAACAGGAAAATATATACATCGAAGAATTAGCGGAACTCATTTCAGCGTCACTCAATGACATGAGTTCATTATCAGTTAAACCTGATAAATGTGCCATACTCCAGGAGACCGTCAAACAAATCCGCATCATCAAACAACAGGGTATGCACATTCGTTACACACTGTATCCTCACTTTATCCTCACTGTATCCACACTCTGTCCACACTGTATCTAACTATTAACACCCATAAATACTCACGAAATAATCGCATTTCTTAATCATTATGCCCTTTTCTTTTGCATTTTTTAAATTATTTCATTTTATATTTTAAAAAATGTTTTAATATTTCAATATTTAAACGAAATTCATTATGAATTTTCTTTATAATTCAATGATAATGTTATGTTTTATTCGTATTAACCCATTATTTCACATAAATATTCATATGTTTGTAATTTTGTGAATGCAGAGGATTGTGAATCGACAGATGATCTTCAGGCGTCGGAAGTGTCCTCATCGCGGCCGACGATTTTGGCCAATGATGTTTTAGGTCCTTTATTATTGGAAGCTTTAGATGGTTTCTTATTTATCGTGAATACGGACGGTATAATAGAGTTTGTATCAGAGAATGTACAGTCGTTCCTGCGTTATGTGCAAAGTGATTTGGTGGGAAAATCCATTTATAATATAATTCACAGCGGAGACCATCCTCGGTTCAGTTCAAATCTTTTGCCGATGTCTGCCATCGGTAACGGCTTCGGCGGTTGGAATGATTCCGCATCCACGTCCAGTGCTTCATCGACAGCTCATTCCAAATCGCGATCATTTAACACGCGTTTTCTGGTCAAAGGACGTGCCGAAGAAGAGGATAACTCTTCCGATTGTGACGATTCTGATGCTGAATTCCGATCGCTCATGAAAAGCGCGACGTCCAACAAAAGCGAGAAAAAGACACCACAGTACGAAAACATGCAAATATCAGCCGTGCATGTGCCGTTCAATTTGGACAGTAAAAGACACACGAATTCACCCGCGTCCACTTCAGGCACTTCTACGTCTGTGGCCACATCCGATGAGAATTCTCTCGTATGTGTCGCCCGACGTATTCCCGTTTCGGAAAAGTCTTCTCTGTCCGTGGGTGTGGAACAATTCACCACACGATTGGATTTAACGGGAAAGATCCTGTCCATTGACACTTCGGGAGTGTCATCGACATATTCACAATTTCTGAACAAAGATTTGGTCGGACGTATGATCCTTGAATTATGTCACCCCAATGATCTTCAACGGGTGAATCAACACTTAAAAGAGACATTATCCACGGGTGGTAATATCACATCGGGAATTTACCGGCTGCAAATGGCTAATGATAAATACGTCCACGTCCAAACGAAATCTAAGCTCTTCACCGGGGCTCAGGTGTCAGGTGAAACGACCGATTTCATTATGGCCACACATAGTATCATACGCGATTCTGAAACATCAGCATCTTCAGAAGCATCATCTCGTGGCGGTACACCATCGCCGATCGCATCGAGCACATGGTCGGGGAATCCGACGTTTGCATGTGCGATCGGCGGTACGTCATCCTCCTCTGGTCAGATAAATGCGGCTCTTGTCACGGGCCGACAGACACCGTCGAGTTCTTCACAGAGCGGTCAAAGCTCTTCATTGGCATCGGGTCACGTGATATATGCCAATACCCAAACGGGAATGATGTCGACGACGCCATTCCCGTCTTTTTCGGCGCTTTCACCGTCGGGTTTCAATGATTGCAGTTTAAACGATTGTTTAGGACTGTCGGAGATGTTTCCATCATCTTCAGTTTCATGGGATAATTACGATAATTCTAATGATGTTTCAATCACGACAGCGCCATCGACGGTCACCATGACTATGAGCACTTCGCCCGTTTACACTCCCGTCACAACTCCTCCCACAATGGTCACGGGAACAGCTTCGGGACGATCTTCAGCATCACCATGCCATGCACCATCACCAATGGCAACATCATCAGCACCGGTTACAGCGGTTCCGAATTTGATCCGATCACCATCTTCGAATGCATCACCGACAGCTTTTGGAAGAAATTCCATTGAATTTCCATCGAATGAGAAACATGATGATTTTTCTCCATCTTCAGGAGGATCATCATCAGTATCGGGAAATCAAAAGCTAAGAAATTTACTGACTCAGGGTGTTGGTATGGGATCAGCTGATGATGCTGATTCTTCTCCTGCGATGGTCAATATTAAGAAAGAACAAATGCCCACGAATGACAACATTCTTCGTGAGTTACTCGATCAGGAGGATGACGCTGAAATGACATCTATGAACGGAACGACACCGTCATCCGTACCGACGAATGCCGCACCATCGACACCATTGTCTTATGATATGTCTAATCCTTCACCATCAGTTATTGGGGATTCAAAGAAAGGCATTAATAACAATAATATGTTACGAAAGTTATTAAATGAATCCGATTCCGGGAAAAGGAATGAACGCAAAAATCAGGATCTTTTGGAAGAGATTCTCAAAAATAATAATAATGATCAACAAAAAGATGGTATTTTATTATAATTTTGTCATTTAACATTTTATTTTAATTTTTAATTATTATTTTAGTGAATTATTTGCGGACGCATTTTCCGGACGCACCATCGACGTCATCATCGTCCGATTCCGTTCCTCAAAACCCTTTAATGTCAAAACGAAAGTCTGTCGATGAATCGGCTCATTATGAACCGACATCCGCCGATGCGAAGAGACACGCTCCTTTCGTCTATGGTCATCATCCGCCCGCACAATTGGCAGGTCAGAACCCGATGCTCGCGTCTATGTTGGCACGTACTCCGACCTCTGTTCCCGAAGCTATCACCATACCCACGTCTATCATGTCACAGACGCCTCAGGAAAAATTACCCCGAAATTTGGAGAAAAAATTGATTCCGACGCCCGTACATTCTGTGTCCGAAATGATGAATGCTCAACAAAAGACAGGTCACGTGACCACATCGGGACAAAGAGTAGCAATTGTGACATCTGTTGCTACGGGACATCCACAGACGGTTGTGGTCCCAATCGGTTCCGGAAATGGGATATTTCCATCTCAGAGTGGACAGATTCAACAGATCCCTCTGAGACCTCAGATGATGCCCCAACAAAACCGACCGGAGATGTCTCAACACACGCAGATGCAGCCTCAGCCGTCGTTCTTAAACAGCATATTAAGTGATGGCCGCACAATTGTGCAGACACAGCAGCCACAGGTACAACAATTACCGATTAAAACGTCGTCACCGCAGCAAAGTACACCCATTGTTGCGCAGTTTTATCAGCAACAATTAGCATCACAATCGTCGAATGTTCAAATATCTTCGGTGAACGATGACCAAACGGCGTCAGACCCGATTCTGTCGTCACTTTTGGACGATTTCATTAATATGCAGCAGGAAATGAATATAGACCCATCCTCACGCACCTCCAATAACAATGTACCCATAGTGTCCACAAATGATGACACAATGTTATTGAAGATTCTCGAAGAAGTGATAGAAC
The DNA here is from genome assembly GCA_034697405.1 of Mesoplophora pulchra. Taxonomy (NCBI): domain Eukaryota; kingdom Metazoa; phylum Arthropoda; class Arachnida; order Sarcoptiformes; family Mesoplophoridae; genus Mesoplophora; species Mesoplophora pulchra. The sequence goes on along the minus strand of JAQIXB010000517.1, from coordinate 10,549 downwards.
CGTCGGCTCCGAATGTGGCCACACCTGCGACACCATCGACACCCATGGACATGAACGCGCGTATCGCCATTTCCGCGATTCAAAAACAGTTAATGAGTTTCGAAGTGACGACACCGCCGTCCCCCAATATACAGGTATTCACTCTTTTATCACTAAAGTTCTTTACTGTAATATCCGCGGAATTATTATGAATATAATGTTTTAACTATAGTTTTACCGAAACATTAGTAAATCATTCAGAAATATTTATTTATGAAAAAATTAATTTTATAAAATTTTTACGTTTTTAATTTTCTTAATTATTACTGCAAAATTTATAAATCATTTTTTTAAAAAATGAAAATAAAGAATAAATTAATTGAAAAATATGATTCTCTGCATATTGTTTCAAAATCCACAAAAATACACCCGTTTTTTAATTGCGAATTTTGGCAGTTATATGTTCCCAAAAATCACACCTTTGATATATAAATATAAAATATATGAACACGTGTATCGTGAGAATATAATATACAATAATAATATAATTATATAATTTTAGCATTAATTTTACATATAATATAATAATAATAATTATAAATTAACATAATTAAGAGTAATGATGTTAATTCATTAACATAATGAGTCAATTTTCTCAAAGAAATGCGTGGATTTTGAAATTATGTCAAAAATTAAATATTTTACATTTTTCAGATGCAATCGCCATTTGCATCTTCACCATCACCATCGCCTCAGAATTTTCAAAACATTCCTCCGCCGGCGTATACTGCGACCACATACGGTCAACAGATAGCGTCATCCTCAGTCAACAATGCTCAGATCACCCCTCAACAATTGGCAGCGCCGCAGCAACAGTTTCAAAGACCGCGGATTTTCCCGCAGCGGCAATATTTACCCCAAACACAGGTGACGTCACCGCAAATGTGTGGCCCGTCACAAGTGTCGTCGAATGTGTCGTCATCGTCTGTTGTACCGAATGTCGCGATGCGAATGACGAATGCTAAAATAATCGATCGGAGAAAATTGCATCATCTTCAGCAGGAACAGGAACGAAAGAGGCTTTTGGCCCAACAGCAGCAACAGCTGATTCCACAGACATCTCAGGACTCTTCAGGAACATTCGTGACATTTTCGGAGAATATGAATGAACTGCTGAATAATACGGTTGCGCCGAACGTGTCTTTGGCCGTGAAACCACGTGTTGGAAGTACGGGTCCACCGACGCCCGAACAACTTTCACCGCGATTTATGCCTTTAAATGCAGTGTCTTCGCCATTACCTCAATCCCCCGCTCCTCAGCTATCACCAGGACCTCGACAACCATACTCTCCCGCATCGACCGTACCATCCTCGGTACAGTCATATCCTAGTCCCAACTCAACGTCAAACAACAATACATACCATCAGAACAACAATAGAATGTCACCGAATTTCGTTTCATCACCAGCATCAGGTCAACAATCATCGGGTCCGCATTCACCATTAATGCAAATGTCACCACAAACGAATTGGCCACAATCTCAGGTCGCATCACAACAGCGTCTTCCGACAGCGGTCAATCCTCAGGTGGTAAATGCGTCCATTCAACAGACGAATCCGATGCTCAATGCACAGTTATCGTGTGCACCCTCATATCCGGCCAATGGTCAAAGGCCATTTCAACAGCGACCGTTACGACAGCCGCGACCTTCGATCAGGACACAGTACACAGAACAGTTCACACAACAGCAGTACGTGACACAACAGACACGACCACAGCCGCGAATGGTGCAAATCACTCCGATTCGGGACAACTCTTTGCGATTCGCCGCCGATGCACCGCCGATGGTGAATCAATCACCCGCACCCACAAATGTACCATCATATACTTCATACACAGCACAGAACGATCAATTCACGTCATTTGAGCATTCATACCAAAACAATCAGCAGATGAATGACCGGACACGGAATAATTCGGGAATGACGGGAAACGCGACGACGTCCGAATATGCGCGTCAATCGATACGTAATTTCGTTGTCGCGCGGACACAACAGCAGCTTCAAACACAACAAATGACGCCACAACAGTCTCAACCGCCGCAACAAATGACAAATCCATTGACATCGTCTTCGGCACTGACGCAACACGATCTCGACATTTTGGGACTGTCCATGGAAATGTCCGACGGTGGATCATCGGTGGACAATGACTTTCCCGTGAATATGCTCAGTATGAACGATGTTAATCCATCACCGTCTAATATCGGAAATCTTAATTCAGGACACATGAACATCGGTTCATTGTCTCAAAGAAGCAATTCAATGGTAACATATTAATGATTATAATATTTAAAGATTTTGATTATTAAATGATAATTAATAATAATTAATATTAATATAATTATATATAATAATTTATATAATATATAAATATATAATGATATCTGATGATGATATTATCCTTTTTTAGGACGATTCAAAGCCCAATGATCAGAAGAAAAGTCTTTTGCAACAATTACTATCGGAACCGTCATAACATTTAATTAATGATTTAATGTGACATTTTTTGTGAATTTTCATTATTAATGTGATATATGATTAAAAATTGATTGACACTGAAAAAGAGTGCGTCAATGAAAATGAATATTCATAAAAACGCTTTTTAATGTATATTTTTCGTGTGACAAAAAATGAGAGTGATTTTTAGTGTATATTATTATATGATATAATGATTATGATAATAATGATGTCCGAAACGAATGGAAAATAACGATTGTCTTTTTCATCACAATATTTTAACACATTTAATGACGAATCAATGAATTGAATGAATGGATAACTCAGGAATTTTCTTCAGAATTTCATCATTTACATTCATCATATGACCATCACTGCCTCTGTCATCATCACTTTAGGATTATCCTTAAATCGTTCTTTAATTTAAACACTGATGATACGGATCTATCGATGGTTCAATGTTATCATTAACATAATTAAGCGCTTTTCATTGTTAAATATGATATTTGCATTTTAATTGATTTTTGTGCTTTAATCATGTATTTTAAAATGATGATGATGACGAAGATGATGATATAATGATAATGAAACGATTGCTCATAACAGATCATAACAGAATTTATTTCCTCATTTTTTCGCACATTTTTTTAATTTTTATTATTATATATATAATATATTAATATTTAATATAAATATGTTAAATGCTGCGTTTACATATATATTATTTAAATATATATTTTTATCGTATTTACATAATATATATGTATGAATTCCGATGTTTTCATATTTCGAAAGATTTATATAAAATAAGAATATGTCTGTGATGATGTGATGAATGATATCGGAAAATGAATTATGAGAGAATATTCCATTGTTTTTTACACTTTTCATTAATGACATTATTATGTCATTACTTTAATTAAGAGAATAATGGAATATCATAATATTAATATTTTATTACATTTTTGTTTTTAATCACATTTATTATTAGACATTAATTATTATGATGATGATACATTTATTATGATTAACAAAACGTGTTTTTTAATGTTATAAATAATCACTCTCTTTTTATTCATATAAAAATATAATAATATATCGAAATTATTATATTATATTCATATATATAAATATATATTTTCGTCATCAGCATCAATGAAAAGAATTTTTTGGGACAAAAATTGGCACTGAAATATTTGAAAATATTATTATTATTATTATTGAGTTTATTATTAATTATTTTTAAAAATGAAAAATAAAAGTACAAAAAGTATATTATATTTTAACATTATATTATTATAAAAATGTGAACATATTTAAGAATTTCATTATGAATGTGCTTTTCAAAGGTTCAATTTTAATGAAATTACGATTATGATGAAAGAGCATAATGTTTTTTCGTTTTTATACATTTTATCATTAATTAATTGTTAATAATGAATTAATTTTTTTATTATTAATTAATATGTGTGTACCTGAATTTTAAACACTATTAAATATACAAAATTATAACAAAATATTACGGCATATATTACTGAATATTTTTAGCACTTTTTTCAATGATTTTAAATTTTAAATTATTAATGATTAATATTGAGTATAATTTTATTTTTGAAAATTATATTATATGAATGAATGATTATAAAATATTTGTGCCTTTAATTTTTTGCTTTAATTTTTAGTGATTTTTTTGTATTCACATGATTCACTGCCCTTTGAAAAAGCATTTCTCAAAATTAATAGGGCCTTAAAATACAACAATAGATACAATATATATATATATAAAAATATATATGTTTTTTCTTTAAAATTTCAAAAAATGATACGATTATTTAAAATGAGAAAAAATCGAAATATGATTTTACTTTATTATAGTGCCGCCCAAAATTTAGACTCAATTTTTATCATAAAAAATTTTTTAAAAATATTATTTTAAATCATATAAAATATAAAAAATATGTGCTGTAAAATTATTGAGAAAAAATCTAAAATTAGACAAAAGAGTGAATAGAGATATATATACATTGAAATATATAATATATATATGTTATTATCGTGGATATTTTTGTAAAATTATATTAAAATTAATTAAAAGATATGATAAAAATCCCAATATATGTTAAGTCCAAAAATATATTAAAATGTTAATTTTATTATGATTAAATTGTAATTATTATTATATAAATTGTGCCGCAATTTTATTGCCGATATAATTATAATTATATTATGAGTAAATTCTAAATTATGGTTAATTATTATTATTGTAAATGTATTTTTTAAAAAAAATTAAGAAAAACATTCACTTAATAATTGTTATTTTGAAAATGAATGATGAAAATTATGAAAATAGAGACAGAGACATATATACATATATACTGTTATATTATATTAGAAAATTCTGTATATTTTATTGATATAAAAATGACACATTATGTCGAAAAATATTTTTTAATTATAAATTAATTATATATATTGAAAGAGCTCTGTCCTGTGTTTTAAATGTAAATATTATTAGTTATTATTATTATTATTATAATTATTATTATTATTATTATTTTAATTATTATTTTAATTATTTTATTATTAATTTGATGGTGTTAAATAAACATTTTCAATGCACATAAATACCCCCATTGTAATACCACCATTTAATTACAAATATTTCATAATAAAATGGGCTCTGATTTAATATCGTCATTTTATGGCATTTTTAATAATATTTTTCATTTATGTAATGACATCATTTTTTACGTTTATGATGAGAGTGTCAAAAACTATATTTTTGTGTTTTTTATTTTTGAGGATTATCATAGAAATGACTAAATATGTTTATTTATTTCAAAATCATGACAATTAAATGCGCAAAAAATTAGTAAATTTTTGCACATTTTTATTTAATAATGACATTTTTTGACACTCTTTGACATTACTTTTAATTTTAATATAATTTTAAAAATGATGGCATAATAATGGAAATTTAAAATCGATTCCATTTCATTCCATTACTTTTTCATTTTTTATTAATCAAAAGGTAAGAGTATGATTTTCGGTCCCATATGATTGTGCCTAAATTCGTCCCTACGATATAACACCATATATCATTTATAATTCACGATATGAGAAATCGGAACGCCCTCTGCAGGCCGTATCTTGCGTTTTACAGAACTGTCACCGTTAAACTTTTTGTTAATTTTTGATGCTTTAAAAGTATGCTGTCAAATTCCGGAGACGAATTTAGGTACACAAAAGCTATATTCTTAACTTTTTACTTTCAGTTAATTTAAGAGACATGTTTACTTAAGAAAAGTGAAAACATTAGTTTTAAACAATAAAAATGACATAAGTATTTTTACGATTAATTAAATCAAAAAACGAACAGATTCACGCATTCACTTTTTATTATTTATATTACAATTTCACCTCAATTTTTAAACCCGGATTTATAGTGCAGGGTGAGCAGAGGGGGGTCTTATACCCCGGGGTATAATACTCTCACATTTGATTTTGGTTCTTATAAATTCTATAAATGTGCTTAACACGCACGATACGATCAAAAAGAGAGTTAAAACGATGATTTCATTAATTCGTGTATAAAGTTCAGGTGTCATCTAAGATGACATCCTTCGGGTTCAAAGGTAAAGAGATGATTTTTGGGAAATTAAAGCATATAATAATGATTATTGAATCAGTGCTAAATATACAAAAGGGATTTTACCCATAAATATATCAAATAATATCCTATGGTAACTTATTTTATTCATTTACAAATAAAAATTTAAATAAATTTATAAAAATTTCAAATTAATATATTTACAGTAAAATCTTTTTGAGAAATCTTTAAAAAATTTACAGTAAAACCTCAACATGACAGACAATTCCGAAAGGTTTTACTGTACGTATATATTAAACAATATTTGTTTTAATTTATTAAAAAGAAATTTCTTGAATTTCTGATTAAATATTAAAAATGCGAAACTGAAAATATTAAACTGAAAATATTATTTAGATTAAGACTGTCAAAAACTGCCTTTTTAGCCTTTTTCCATTTGATTCACATTTAATAAGGAATTATAAGGAAAAAATCTCATGTTTTATCCCTTAAAGTTTCATAAATTAAAAATTTATTTAAAAATTTAAAGAAAACATGAAATAATTCCCGAAATTTTCAAACACTACGTGTGGATCTTCTTTAATATCGTTTGATTCACAAACGGTATTAAAGTATTGTAATGACCTAATTTTTCACTGTTTAATAACACTGTTTTAATATTACAATTTTATGCGAAAGTATTAAAAATATTGTATTTATTATTAAATTTGTAAAATATGGAAATATTATAAATTTATTTTACTTTTTACGGTGGATTCGTAAACCCGTAAATCCCTAATACTCTAAGTATTCGTATGTACATATGTATGTATGTTTTCATTTAAATTCAATTATTCATTTTAATTATTTATATTCTTTAATTTATAATTTATAATTTAGTTTAATTTTATTATTTTTAATTACATTATTAGTTTAGTTTATTGTTGGTATTGTTGTTAAATGAAAATTAAACAACAATACATTATATTTATTTAAAATTAAACTACAAATATATTGTTTTAAAAAATTAAATTAAAAATTTAAAAATTTAATTTTTTTATTTCATTGTTGACCACGCACGGACGGACACATATATAATTTTAATAATATAATTTGTAAATAATTGAAAAAATTACATTTTTAATGCAATTACTATATAGTTTTGATGAAAAGTTGCCATAGGATATACTTTTTAATATAACATAAAAAAAATATTTTAAAAGACACACATTTTTATTAAATATAAAAATTTTACATTTAAATGAAAATAATTATTAAAATGATTAAAATGTTATTAATAAAAATTATAAAAATTTAAATTTTGAAAATTTTAATCATTTTTAGTGATTAATATGTATAATTAAGTATATGTGCATATTATATTATAATGTAAATTACAATACATATACATATGTTTACTTTAAAAGAGAAACATTAAAAGTAAATTTAAAAGCATTTTATCATAATATATGATTATATAAAATATATTAATATTTAAATATAATATATAACGCGTGTATAATCCCCGGAATATATCCCAAAATGGTGAGAACGATATTAATGAGTAAATCGACACCGCATCCCTTTTCGCATAAAACACCCAATGGTGGCAAAATTACGGCAAAAATTATTTTACAAATGTCAGAACACGTGAATGGCATTTTCTTTGATTTTCTAAAAAATTAAAATATTAATATTTCAATTAAGAGTTTTTCAAAATTTCATTTTTTAATTATTTTAAATTTAAGTTTTTTACATGTTAATGAAAGTGTATTATTTTGAGAATATTTTAAAATAAAAATATTTAAATATTATATATTTTATATAATATATTTTAATAAATTACGCGAATGACTAATTTTTCTGAAAATATTTCCATTTTATTCATTCATTGATATAAATAATTTTTATTTTTAACGATGATTTAATATGAATTAATTATTACTTAAAAATTCATGAATCATTATAAATAATAAAAAGATACTAAAGTTTAACATAAAATGTTTCAAATACTATCATGTAATACTATAGTAATACTATAGTATGTTTTAATATAAAATTAGAGTTTCCAATTTTAAGTAAAAATCATTTGAACGGACATTTGATAAAACCCCAAATGAAAAAGATGTTTATTTTAGAATTAAATTTTAGAATAAAATTAATTTTTTATTTAAAATTTTTGTAAATTTCTATTTATCCCTTAATTTGCATATCGTATTTAAAATTTAAAAAACAAAAAAAGTGTTTATTTATGATTTTGATAAATATGTACATATATTTAATAATTTTTGTGATATTTCTTAAGAATAAAAAGCAAAAAGAGAAGTATTTTGACACTCTGATAATAATGATAATATAAATGATAAAAAACCGGTTTCAAACTTTTAGTGTCACATTTTACTATGTATGAGGACATAGTATATGAGCATACTATACTAAGGTAATGCCATAGTAATATTATGATAGTACTATTGACACACTTTTAATTTTAAAAAATAAAATATAAAAACATAAATAATACGATTAATTTTTAGTTTAAAATTTTATAAAATCATTAATTTATTAATTTATTGGTAATTAAATACATTAATATTTAAAATTATGATTATATAATCATTTAATTTTAGTTTAAATTTGAATTTATCAAAAAAGTAATTAATCATTAAATTAGTAAATGTATGAAAAAATGATATGATAAAATGTTAACTTAAAGATGTTAACTAAAAGATGTTAACTTTAATTATTAATTAAAATTTGTGATTACCTTTATAATGACGTAATTATAAAATAAAATATATATTATAAAATGTATATATATATATGATGTAAAATAAAAATAAACTATGCACTGAAACACGCCCAAAAAGTTTCACTGTTCCCAAATGAGGATCTAAAAAGATATAAGTATCATCATTACTATCGTCAGACTAAACAATTATTAACATATAATTATATATCACATATAAACATATATGAAGATACATACATAATAATATGTCAAAAGTGAAGACAAAACTATCACTAAAATGTATACTTTTAATTTCTTTTTATTATGAAATATACGAATGAATGAATTAATATTTCGAAAAAATATTTCGTTCTCAAATGTTTTACTAAAATGCTAGTTTTAGTATGTGCACCGTGACATACTAAAATAACTGGTTATACAACTTATATACAACTTATTAATACTATAGCATTCACATCCACTAGTCCTAGTCCTGTACCATTTGTACCATTTGTATATACCATTACCAATACTGTCTAATACTAAGATACACGCTATTTGCTGTTTGCATTTTTTAATGTTTATATAGACATAGACATACTTAATAAGTATTACTTAAACATGGGTATGGAAATAGCAAAGAATATGCATATCTTTAAACGAAATGTGCGTTCAGTCACTGTTTTACAATAAATTAATCGTTTATTATTACGGTGTCATATCCTTGAATTTTACCATTACCATAACTATCATTATACTATAATATGCAATTGTAATGTATCATTATTTCACACTATAATTTCAAACGCAATAACTCAATCATTTATTTAATAATAAATACATTTTAATTAAAATATTCTGAAATTATAAATGTTAACATTAATAAAAAATTATTATAATTAATAATTATATTCTTTGCAATATCATAAGAGCGTAACAGTATTACTGTAATATATTGTATGAACTCTCTTATCAAATGGTCCCGTGTGTAATATATAGCTATTCTCATGCAAAGGTTTAGAAAAAAAAATTGCACTTTAATTAAGCCATGGATAGCGCTATACATTTTTATATATATTCCTAATGTATTATTTAATTAATGTATTAATGTATTATTAATATATACGTATAATCTTTAAATATATATTAAAATATATTTAAAGATTATACGTTAAGAATTATACATTCATCTAAAATAATATATAATTTATAATGCTTTTGTATGTGCTGTTTTATGTGTAAAATACTTTTTAATGTTTCACTTTAAAAAAATATGGAAACATATTGTAGTGTGTCCCGGACCCGACACTAAAAAATTATTTATTAATTTTTAAATTTTATTATTTAAATCATAATTTTATTTCATTTTAACATTTATATTAAAATACATTTTAATAATGAATATAACAATGGTAATGTTAATGGTAATGGTGATGCCGCAATACTCAAATGTTTATACATTTAAAAGGGGTATTTATAGGCATTGGGATTTAGGTGCGGTTAAAATTCTCATTTTTCAATTAAACAATAATTGTTTTTATTCATTAAAATTTGTTTTTAAATTCTTTAATTATAAATATGCATAAACAAAAGTATGTTTATATATAAACATCAATTTGTTTATACGTATACATTAATTATTTCGTATACATTACATGTGTAATATTAGTATTAATATTAGTAGTATTAGATTTAGTATTAGTATTTCGTATACATTTCGTTTACATTAATTA
>JAQIXB010000516.1:0-16701 GCA_034697405.1 Mesoplophora pulchra | reverse complement strand
CCAAAAGAGATCCGTGACAATGCATAGATCAGGACGCGAAAAGGAATTGGGATCATTCGGATTATTACTCAGTTCATTCAATAGTTCACTTTCTGTTTGTGACTTCATTTTCATAACTTTTTTGTAATTAATTAATAATAATGAAATCGCAATTCCTATAAATACTATTGCAGCTGAAATTGTAACTTTAATCATCATTTACAATATGTGTAATATACATTTCGAATGTCATCTTATCACATACACAATTAAAATACATGTATATTGTTATATAATAATTATTTTACCATTTTTATATTTTATAATTTATAATAAATTTTTAATTTTTAAATAAATTTTGTAGAAAAATGCTGCATTTATCTGTAATTATAAAATATAAATTAAAATCATATATTAATTTAATTCATAAAAATGTATAAATCATAATCCATATTAATTTTTTCAAAATATAAAGTAAAAAATTTGTTTACAAAATTTTGCATTATCTTTTAAATGATATTAAAATGGTATTATTATATTTTATCATAAATGTTTTTTATTATGATAAATTTTCTATTATATTCTGTTATATTTTCTAAATATTAAATTATAATATAATTTATATAAAATATTTTTATACATTTAAAGATAATTAACAGTTAAAAATGAATTTATTTATGGCATTTTATGTTTTAACGATATTTTTAGTTAAAAATTCATTTGAAAATCCGAGTAAATTATAAATTTTATAATATATTTTAGTGTTTTTGTTTTACATTAAATCATATTTTTACATTTATAGTTCATAATGATCTCCGTAAAGAAATAAGCGTTTTACAAAATCCTGATTTATACGGCGGTGATATCCTCGGAATTAATATAACAAAAAATGTAAAAAATACTATTGACGAAAGTGCTGTTATAATAAAATGCTCATGTAATATTATTATGCTTAATGTAACAGAAAGAACAGTACCAATTGCTTCATAGACGTAATGTATAATTTTCCCCCTTATAGAATCGCTTAGTAAATAGTCATAGTAAATTAATTATTTTAAATTAATTATAAATAAAATTATACATATATATTGGTATTGCCATTTACCCTTCTATCAGATCTTATAATGCATGGTGAAAGTGAGATGTAGTCTTATATCCTGAGTTATAAAACCCCTTTTTCTTATTCCCTATGCTCATTTCCCAATATCAGTTATTTCTGCAGTTTACTAAATCGAAATTTAACTGTAATAGCAATTTACTTTCGTGCAATTTATAAATGTAAAATACAATGCGATTAATTTTATTTTAGAATATGTGCGGCGCGCCTATAAATGCATATGCTTATGTCTACATATCGTGTGGCAACTTTATATCAAAACTCTATGGTGTGGTATTGCACATATATATAGTATAATTGAATAGTTTCGATATAAAGTTACCAAACGATATAATTCTTAATATATGCAGCTATGCTAAGCACATATTCTATAATAAAAATAATCGCATTGTACATTATGTATAAATATAAATAAATGTATATTCATATCATAGGGATTTAGAAATGCATTAACGAATGATGATGTTCTTTGGCCGTCGGGTATTATACCCTTTGAAATTGATGCTGAATTGGGTATGAAATAGTAAAGTTCTAAAGTGTCCAATTTTAAGAAAAACATTGTAAAAAACACTTAAATCATGTCAAAGAACAAAAATACTCATTTTTAAGAGAAAATGATATTTTTCTCAAAAATTTGCATTTTATTTTGTAATGTTTTGTTTTATTATCACTAAAATAATAGTAAAATGTGAAAAAATGTTACATTTAAGAAAATGTTTACATATTCTTTGATTTACTGTTTATATGATGGTTAAATGTTATGCTTTAAGAGAATCATCGTGAACTGATAGTGTCTGCGATGGAACAGTATCATCAATACACATGTATAAGATTCAGGGAAAGAAAACACTGTGATTCACAATGCGGTTACGATTACATTCATCTCTTTAAAGGAAACGGGTATTTTATCATTCATTATTTTATTATAAAATAAATATTTTAATATAAAAAATGATAAATTTACAGATGTTATTCTTATATCGGAAGAACCGGCGGTAAACAAATTGTGTCTTTAGGTGAAGGATGTCATCATTTGGGAACTGTGGTAAGTGAATGGTGTTTTTGCGTTTTACAAATGTCATTCATATCATATGAATGTTTTTAATAAAACATTTGAAATTAAATGTTAAATAAAAGGTCCACGAATTGATGCATGCGGTGGGCTTTTACCATGAGCATAACCGATCGGACAGAGACACATATCTCAACATATATTATGAAAACATAGCTAAGAACAGCATGAGTCAATTCATTAAACTAAATCCGAACGAAAATCGCATTTTTATCAATGAATTCGATTATGACAGTGTCATGCTTTACGGGTCCTTAACTTTCAGTAAAGATAATAACGCCGTTACAATGGAACCGAAAAATACGGGAATAAAACTAAAAGAAGTTTATGCTAAATCTGGACTCAGTCATGATGATATCATCATCATTAATAAATTATATCAATGCTCAGAATGACGCACCATTATTATGCATTTATAATTTATAAATAAAAACATTTTCACATACTCTTTTCACTAATCATTTATCCGATGCATTCACACGAATCATTTCTTAATTTATATACATATATATTTACATATATATTTACCTTAAAATTTACCTTAAAACATCTAAAATTATTTATTTGATCATTTCAATGAAACAAAATATTAATTTATAATTTTAAAATATTGGTATGTGAACTAAAGGACAAACGACAGCATTTTTAGGGATGTTCACAAATTACGTTACACATATTATATATTATTTCATCATATTTTAACCTAACCATAGTTTCCCCGTAGACCTAACCTAACCTAACTTAAATACAAAGAAATAAAGAAATAATAAAAATTAAATAAATAAATAAATATAAAAATAAATAAAATAATATAAATACAATGTAATTTTTAGACGTAATTTATAAAATACCGTTAACATTTTAGTATACATGTAAACTATTTTGAGACATGCGCATTTATGATTTTTAGCGTTCTTTAGTTCTCATACCATAATTAAATAGTAATATTTAAACGTTATTTAAGTACAAAAAAATATTTGTATACACAATTCTATGCATAAATACGTCACTACCAAACCGAGCAGAGGGATCCAAAATTCAATAGATAATTATTAAGCATATTTCTATGGAATAATGTTCATACATTTTAAAGCGCATTTTGTATTTTATAACGTTATTTGTTAATGGCCTCCAAAGCGCGGAACACACATTGATAGTGAATAGTGATGAAAGAGACCCTATATAATGACAAAAATGTCTGCCCTTAAATAATATGAGCATTGTAAATGTACTTTAATGAAATTCAAATAAAATAATATTTTAAATTCAAATATTTTCATTATATATTTTGATTAAAAATACTTTTTATAAATAATTAGTAAAAATGGCAAAAGAGGAATGTACATCGGGATTTAAATTCAAACATAAGAGAGAGAAATATCGTTCGGGAAAACCCTACGCACGTGACACCATCGGACACCATCAACCACCGGATTACAATGAACAGGTTTTAACGGAAATTTGCATTTTTTAAAAATATATATTATTTATTTATTTAATTTCAGTCATTATTTAATCGTATGAAAAATATCATGATCCCCCAATGGTTATCCAATTATTGGACATCATCGAACGATGATGATGACGAAAAATGTCATGATGATAGTGTCATACAAAGAAATTTTAGCTCTGAATGTGGTGATATTACGAAAATGAAACATTTTAATGATAATGAACGTGATAATGATGAATTGGATAATGTCAATTCACGTTTATTAAACAGTGTTAAATCATTAAATAAACGGTCATCTTTAAATGCACCGTCTTTAGCCTCTTCAGAGGCGCAATATTTTGAACCGATCCCTTCGACATCATCGGCGCGTTATGATGATTTAAATAATTATAATGTTTCATCATCGGCATTGTCACTGCGAAGATCTCAGCATACAGAGCACGATGGTGATGATTCGAGTGAAGATGCCACAGCATCATCCACTAGTGGATGCTCATCTTTAGTGCCATCACATCAGGAACCAGTTCCACGATTGCCTATGGAAAGGGTTCAGAATCGCAAATTAAAAAACAAAACACGTGATATCGGAATTATCACAGATACAAAATCGAATTTTGTCAATGATCATAATGCGCAAAAGTTTATAATCGGAAATAATTCTTCGAAAATGACATCATCATCATCGAGAAGTTTCAGTGTCGAAAAGTATTTTTCTCCGAATTCCATAATGAGAAAATCGCCGTTTTATGATGGAAAAACGGTTTTTGGAGGGACATCGACGCGCAGAGCCGAACGATTACAATCATTGGGTCCGTATAATCTGTTATCATCACGTATTCAGCCGATTACACGTGTAAAGATCAATGAAATGCGTAAAAAGGAAAATGATGATTTAAGTGCGGCCGCGAAACGCATCTACGAAACGATAGAAAAGGTTTCGACGCCGCTTCAGGACGCGAAAAGAATGCCCCTGTATTTTGAAAGACTCAAAACTAATACCGTATTAACCAATAAAATACATTCATTATCCACAAATGTCAAATCTGTGGGTCCCCCAAAAACCTCAATATTAACACCATCGAAAGCTCAAATCGATGCAAAAACTAAGAATGTAAAATGGAATCTAAAAGTGACTAAACCTTTGGATGAAACATTACCTAATAACAGCTTAAAAACGAATGAATTTAATTATGATTATAGTTTTATGAGTGACGGCGGAGGGAAAATGAAATCGGAAATTGGAAAACATATGGAAAAACACATTAAGAGATATGTTAATACTGATAATGATTCGAATGCGCAATTATCCGCTTTAAACGCGTCGGGACTTAACTTTCCTGAGGGTATTCCAATGCCAAAATTTAACTTTTCCCAAAAGTCGAATGATACATCCAAAAGTGGATCAAAGCCCACAACGATTATAACTAAAGTCTTTGATGATGAATGTAATATGATGAATGAAAAAGACGATCGATTTAATTTTTCACCGCCGATTCTTACGAAAAGAGCTGTTAATAAAGCATTAGGAAATGAATTGAATTCATCATTTGAATTTAGCGCTCCAAAAAATGAAATATCGAAAAATGAGATTAAAACTGATAATGAATCGAATAAACATGATAAACATAATTCTGTATCACATTCGAATATCGATGATTTTTGCAAAAAAGAAACGTGTTTAAAGCCATCATCTGAATTAATTATGAGCGGCTCTGTGATGGATGTGTTAAGTAAAAACGTTAATAATTCATTGGGTGATGAAAAGAAAAGCACATTTATTGATAATAAATCGGCAGAACAAAAATTTACCATATCATGTGATAAAAGTAAAGATAATACTATATTTAGTAAACGAATAAATACTTTATCATCAAATAGTACGGTCGAAAATGTTAAGACCGATTTATTAAATTCATGGGGTAATAAATTTAAAAAATCGGAAGGATCATGGGATTGTCCATCATGTATGGTGAATAATTCAGCAGAAAAAATCCGATGCTGTGCCTGTGAAGAGACAAAACCATCGACAAAATCGAATGATGCACCGAAAAATATCGATTCAAATACTAAAACGAATACTAAAATAAATACTAAAATTGCAATTAAAGAAACTATGCCTTTAGTTGAACCGTCATCAGAATCAATGTGGGAATGTGACACGTGTTGGGTTAAGAATAAAGCATCTGACACTAAATGCTGTGCGTGTGAAACATTACGGATTTCATCAGCAAAAATCGATGTTTCAAAAGAATATTCGGGTTTTAACTTTAATCTTACGTCATCATCGTCTGTTCCAAAATCTGAAATAAAATTCGGTATACCAAAAGATAATAGTATGTCCAAAACTAATACTTCAACAGTTACAATACCATCAATAACTACGCCATTAACATCTGTTTTTGGATCGAATTCAGATGCATCAAAACTGACGTCAGAAATTTCTTTTTCAAACGCTAAATCTGAAAATAATCCGCCGATAATTAAATTCGGTATACCATCAAATAATAGTAAAGAAACTAATTCAACAGTGTCATTGGCTATTACCACCGCTGCGTCTTCAATTAGTAAATCGGAAGATAATACTATAAATAATACTGAAAATCTGTTTAAATTTGGGGTGCCTTTAGCATCATCAAATATTCATCTTTCGAATGATAAAAACGCTAAAACATCAGAAACGAATTTTAAAATTCCATTGTCACATCCTCCAATTGTTGCATCTGTTGAGAGTTCACAAAAGAAAAGCGATGCTCTTCAATCAGCTTTTTCAATGTCTGAACCTCAATCAAAGGATAAATTTCAATTAAAAGCTGAAAATTCACTGTTTTCCACTAACACTTTAACAAAGACTGTTACATCATCAGCGGCACTTTCAAATAATCCTCCGTTTTCATTTAATGTACCAAAAGTCAGTGAAAATTCAAATGAAAATAAAGCATTCGGTTCATTTTCAGGTTTCACTGCGAAACAATCGAATAATGAATTTAAAGCTATTCCCACGACAGGAATATCAAACACCACCATTACTAATACTAATACTAACACTACCGAAGGAAATAATTTATTTTCAAACGTTTCACTTTCGTCATTAAACAAATCATCACCATTTAATAACCCTATGATAAGTCAATCGGGTACATCTTTAGCATCTCAAAATGCTCCTAAATTTTCATTTTCCACCGCTGTCACTTCATCATTCCCTTCCAATGCTTTTAATCCCACGCCATTATCAACAAATGCAGGGTCTACTTTTAAGTTGACATTTACACCATCAGTTAGTAGTTCGAATCAAGAAATTGGGTTTTCTTCAATAAGTAAAGCATCCCCCATCTTTGGAACTAATTTAACGCCTGTGTCTTCAGAACAATCAAAAGCTAACATATTTGGATCGACCGTATCATCAGCAAATATGGGTTTTAATTTCAATTCAGCGGATGCTGCAAATAGTACTGCACCGGGATTTGGTACTTTAAGTTCAGCGGCGGTGAAACCATCATTTTCAAATTCAAAACAATTTACTTTTGGAAATGCGAATGCACCACAATTTGGTTCTTTAACATCTTCAATGACATCATCAACAGTAAACCAAAGCTCAAATCCGACGTTTAATTTCGGGAGTGGCGGCACATCAAATCCAACATCATCAGTATTTGGATCATCGATAAATCCGCCGTCACAAACGTCGGCATTTAATTTTATGGCGAATCCTTTTTACAGTGATGCGACACCGGCACCGCTACAAACTGCGCCTATGACGTCATCGATGTCATCATTGCCTCAATTGAATTTCAATACACCATCATCGTTTAACTTTGGCTCTCAAAATCCAAATGCTAATGTTTTTCAATTTTCGTACGTATTTGATTATTTGAAAATATTTAATATTTGTAATTTAAATGTTAATTATTTGAATGAATTGAATTTCTAGTGCTGAGCCTAGTAGTCAAACAGTGGCACCAACTAATAGGAACATAAGAAAAGCAAAGAGACGTTTAGGTGGGCCTACATGAGCACCAACCAACAATGTACTAAATAATCATTATGTTAAATTAGTAAATGTTAAAATTGCCTTTTGTTTGTAAAAGAAATAGCATTATGATCATGATATGGTATAATGCCATTTCTTATAATAAATTAATTGAAATATTCTTTATTAATATTTTAATTTTAATCATTTTTAATATTATAGTGTTATTATTATAAATAAAATTTTTGTAAAATTCAAAATACAGTATGATAA
This sequence comes from Mesoplophora pulchra, assembly GCA_034697405.1. NCBI lineage: Eukaryota > Metazoa > Arthropoda > Arachnida > Sarcoptiformes > Mesoplophoridae > Mesoplophora > Mesoplophora pulchra. The sequence continues at coordinate 8,840 of JAQIXB010000516.1, read as the reverse complement.
TTTATTAATGAAATGACTAAAATTAAAAATTATATTTTTAAATTTTTCGAAAATCTATTTCTTTGTTTTAAATGTTTAATATTTTATATGACGATTTTCATTTATTTATTAATAATTTTTAAGATATAAATTAAAAGACAAATCATACATCAGTAATATGATATAAGTGCTTTTACAATGCATTTATAGCCTTTGCATAGAATGACAATGCTTTTATAGCCTTTGGGGTTAACTAAACTGTGACTACAAAATTATAATGAAACATTTAAATATGAATATAAATTCTCTCATAATAACGTTATATATTTAAATGTGAATATCTATATTTTAGTATATACTAAAATAATATTACCATTTTATTATACAGAATTTCACTGAAATTATATTTTAAAAATTATTACATTATAATTTATAACATAAAATTTGGTGATAATTTTTTATATTAAAAATTGTTATTTAATATTTTTATCTCATGATTAATTAATTTATCAATAGATTATTATAAGAATACTAATAGGACACATACATGTAGAATGTAATACTAGTGTAGTGTACTTTTGATAATAGCAATAAATGAAGAATATTTTGAAATATCGAATGAAATCCAAATCATGTAAAAATTATATAAAAACAGCATAATCATGAAAAATTAATAAAAAGTAAATGTAAAATTCTATTAAATGTTAAATGAAATGACAGTATTTTTCGAATTATTTTTATTAAAACATTCTCTATATTATGGTTTCGTCATTTTGACATTTTAATTACTTTTTAATGTTTACATTTTATTTTAAGCTAATGATGAATGTACATTTATTTATGATTATTATTTTTGTAAATATAATGCATTTTCCGAATATGTTCATTGTTATTCATTTGAGTATAAAGTTTATAAATAGAATTTTTTAGAAAATTCATGAAATTCACTATGGTAATAAAATTTCTTTAAATTTTTATTTTCATATATAATATTTAAGTATGAATATCACAATTTTGACATAATTTTCATTTTTTTGCATAAAATTTTATTTTAAATGACATTTTTTTAGAAAAATTAAAAGTTAAATGTGAAAATGTTTCACATATTTTCTTTTGTTATGTGTGTTTATTTTAACATTATTAAGTTTAAGTTTTCATTTTAATATTAATATAAACATTTTTGAGGATATTAATACATTTTTGTGACTTAAATTTAAATAAAATAAAAAATTATAAATTATGATATATTATTTATGAAATAAATTTTATTCACATTCATTTATCGTATTTTTAGTATGTTTTAAATTTACATTTAAATGATATTAATTAATATTAAAAATTTATGATAAAATTATAATGACATTAATTAAATTAATAAATATAAATTTAGTATCAATTTATACGGTTTTACTCATTTTAAGACACGGTCATTATAAAGTGGGATGAGCATCTTTTGAGGAAATATGCAAATGGAAAGTAAAGAAAAAGGGAACTTATTTCTGGGCTTAGTTTATGCTATAAGATTGGTTCTTAAAAGTGAGATAAAACAGTATTACAAAATGTAGTTTTTTAATTTTATAATTTTATTATTTAAAATAATAATTTTTTTGAATAAAAATCCAAATTTTGGTATAATGCAATTTTTTTAAATATATGTATTTTTACTTTTTTTATTATAAAAATATTAAAATACCATTATATCAAAAGATTTATATTAAAAAAATCGAAACTTTCCTTAAATCAAATGATACGTTATTATGTTCTATTATTAAACTTAAATATATTAATAATTACAGTGAATAGAAATAATTTAAGAGATGTTTTGCAATTGAATTAAATAAATGTACTGCCATATGCAGAGTGTTATGGTGTGTTTTTCTATGAGTATAGCATTAGCGTATTTAATTAAAAAATATATAATTATTATTTTTTATTAAAAAAATATTAACGTCCCTATAGAAAGTATCAGATTGAATTCTCGGATCAAAAGTGGACATAATGTACCATATATATATATGGTATATATATATATATATATATATATATATTATGATAATAATCTTATATTAAAAGCGTACATCATTTTGTTCAAAGCAAAAGTTCTACATATCGTGTATCATTTATTGTGTGAACTTTAACCTTAAAATATAGGTTATTCCTATCATTTAATTTTAAAATAAAAATTTTACGGATATTGAATTTACAAAATAAGAAATTTGGAGGCATTTCTTATTTTTACTAAAATAAATGCTAAAAAATTCTTTATAAATTATATAATTAAAAATTCATTATAAAAGTTTTTTTATTCATTTTAAATGAAACATGAAATTTTTCCAATTGAATTGAGTCATGTTTTTGATAAATATATAAATTCATATACAATATACTTTTTAATAGTATACTCATTGCATTACAATTTTTGGTTATTTTACTATAAGTGTCTTAATGTATGTCGCCATTACTATTTCAGCATTGTATATACTATCATTATTTATAGTACCATATCATCACAGACCGATTAAAGCACGTGTTTTACTCATCTTATTTTTTAATTGTATCATAATTAACAGACAAAAATTAACTAAACTTCATTCATGTACCGAAATATTCATTCATGTAAAGAAATGAAATATATAATTCTAATACCAAATGCTAAAATAGTAATGGCGGCATACAATAAGAACATGAACAATAAAATAACCCAATTTTTTACCTCTCATTTACAATCACAGTAACATAAAAGTAGACATAAACGAAATTCGTGTTTTATGAGATGCAAATATAATTTTCATAATGTTCTTTATATTATTATTTGTTCATAGAGTATCTTTAGCCTAAGGTTAACTTTTATTATAAAAGATAATTATACAGTTAAAAATAAAAATAAAAATAATATTAATTAAAAATTATATTTTAATTATTTAAATTTAAATATATTTTTAATTTTTTTAAATATTCATAATGTTATACATATATATTTAAAAAATACAGATTTTGAATATTCATTCACACATAAAACAAAAGACTATTTTTATATTTTAACATTTTATATTTTTCAGTATACATTAACATAAAAGTATAGTGTCAAAAAAGCATACATATAAACAAAAATTTAAATAATATATATTTAATGTTTTATGTATAAATTATAATTTAAAAAATAAATAATTATGGAATTTTTATATTGTATTTTTATAAAAATATAAAAATACAGTATAACCTCATTTACAGACTTATCACTTAAGAGGCAGGTATTTTGTAACCGAACTGCTCCCATAGAATTAACATTATGGTCAACTTCTGTTAAACGAACGCGGACACATGTTTGAGAAAACATATATAATATTTAGAACCCATAAATGCGGTAATATTTAAAAATTCAGCGTATTAACATTAAAGGAAAGGATGAGGCTATTACATTGAAAGAAACAAACTTTTTAATGGGTATAAGAGAAATCGCTTCAAAATTAAGAGTTAGTAGTGTCCGACTAAAAGAGGTTTCACTGTATTTATTATTTCTTTAATTTAAAAAATGTTTAACTAAATTTAAATGAAACAAATCCTTTACCATCTAATCATTGACGTCAAAATGCTTATTGCATTGTCTTATACATGTATGATTTAAATTGAATTCTCAAACACTCTGTAAATACATAACACTAAATTACACTAAATTTTTTCATATTAAATTTGTGAAAAGATCACGAAACAATTATTTTATGGGAATTGATTTGTAAATTAAACATATCAATTATTAAATGTTAATAATTGTTATGTATTTATTACTAATGATGCTCTTTATTTGACAGATATTATCCCATATATTATATGAATGTAAACTGTTTATAAAATTAATTATATTCATATAATCCAATGAAAGCTATTTTTGTATTTAATACTCATATTAATAGTTAAATAATATAATAAAAGAAAAAGTTTATATTATAAAACTATTTTTGTTCATTATTTTTTGAGTTTAAATATGAAACACAAAACGCTAGTTTTGTCTATCAATAAAAGCAAAGGATATATGAGAGAAAATTGTGATTTCAGAGTTTCCAATAATGGTAATAATTTGAGGCGCGGATCATTTGTACCGTATAATTGTGTGTCCTCTGTACACCCATTGATTGTACAAAATTATGAGAGGAATGGGCATTAAGCAATGAGAGACACATCTTAATGCTAGTAGTGCCACTAGTACCAGCACTGCCTATTTGTCTTCGAAAATGAAATCGATGTCTTTCTCATGCCGTCATAGCCCATTTCCATGGATACTGACGTCAATTGAGAGAATAACGGGATCATCGGAGCGAAAAAAGAAAATACATATAATGCTACTGAGAGATGCCAAAACTTTTTTAACACACATAAAGTTAAAGACATTAGTATAGTATAGTATTAGGGGCGGTGATATAAACTGATACATTAAATACATTTTTGCTTTTTTCTGTTTTATTCCTTTTTTCGAATACTATAGCTTAAGGATATCATCTTTTGCACACTCTATTTACATTATACATTTTTTTAGTATTAACAGTACCAAAACAGACATTTATGTATAGTCAAATATATGCATTGAAAATAAGTACTAACATTTGACGAGATTATGCACATTCAAATATTAATTTTTTAAAAATTCACTTAAAAATTACTAAAAATATTTAACATATTTTAATAAAATTATTTTTTAGTTTATTTTTAAACTTATTTAATATTGAAAAGTTAGTTATTTTGACATTTTTTATTTAGTCAACTAGTTAAAGTCATAGTTAAAGTCAAAGTCATAGTTAAAATGCCAGTTATACATAAAAATGATTATTGAATATTCTAAACATGAATTAAAATATACATTTATATTCTCTCATGAAAAAGAGAGCATTTTTTGAAAATTTATTCATAGAATTTTTACATTTCTATGACTGCCTCAAGCATTTGAGGACCAAAAGTTTACAGTGAAAGTTAACGTAAATGTTATATTACATTATTTAAACTGAAGTTATTTTCACTAATATTTTGTCCGTATCTTCAATAAATGGTGATATAAAAAGATAAAATGCCCCTGACCCTTATGCGTCTTTTTTCCATTCTGTCACATCATTATTTTATTCACTATTACTTTACTATTACTTTACTATTACTTCAATATATTAATACGCTTTCAGTTTTTAGTGTATATTTTCTTATTTTGAGTATGATTTTATCAAAGTATTCACGGAACAATGAGCTCTTTTCAATTTGACTCTATCTATAGCTATAGCTTCTTTTGCTTTATTACTTTTATTTTTAGTTATTTTTTAGTATTTTTATTTAACCTTAACTTTCAGGTGAAAGAAAAGTTTACACTATTCCCTTAAATATACATTGAAATGAAAAGATGCACCAAAAGTGTACCGTACACGATCCATCAGTGTATCTAATAATACTATTGTGAAATGATATTGCGTTAGTTTTTAGCACTAATGCATTCGCAAAGTTATTCACACTCTTACACATATATACTTAAATATACTAGTACTAGTACGTACTACATCGACATAATAAATTCAATCGATACGACATCAGCAGGAGTAAAGGGAGCAGCATCCTTCCGACTCTTGAAAATATCACCGCATCATGAAAGCAGCATCGTGGCAGCCATCAATGAAGCATCCTTCAGCATCAGTGGACAGAAACTTTACTATTTCTAAATGTTAGTAGAAATCTACTAGCAATCTACTAGCAGAGAGTATTGTAGAAAGTGAGAGAATGTAACATGCTTTAAACGCATCGATAAATCGATTGGAAATGCGGATAGGGATGGATGCAGAGGAAAATGTCGATTTCAAATGAAACACTAAAAAGTCTGAATATCAAAGGCTTATACTAACATGTAATAAAATAGTCAGACATTATTTCTTAATTTACACTAGTTTGTTACTAACCAGTATATTGCCATGTATCTTACAGGTTAGACAGTGACCAGTAATAGCATCTTTGACAATAGTAATTCTTTAGGGTTGAGAATTTGTGTTATTACACCTGAATCATTCGGGATTATGTTAGTGCCAAGTCTTTTTATCAGAGGCAACAATGTACTAGTACAACTAGCAGCGTTTGTATAATTCAATGTTTATAGGTACTTTTGCTTAACATATAATTGTAGAATCTAATTTCAACACATGAAAACGGGAATTATACGATGAAAACTGCCAAAAGAGAGACATTGAAAGAGCCTGAATCTTCTTTAATCAGTAATGCAGATAAATTGTGAAATTCTGCAAAGATATTCTATTTCTAGTATATTTCTAGTATACTATAGTTTATTTCTACTATAATCTTATATATTTATGCTCATATCACTGTGAAAGCATTAACTGTTCATTGTTACTAAAGTAAGACTCTAATAAACATTGAGTTAAAATCTTACTAACCCCACATGAAGAATGAAGAAATAGAAATTTACTGCATCTATGTTAGTATATTATGATTGCATTTTTCATGATAAAGGTAGCCTTTTACTAGCAAATGATGCTAGAAGTTGACGCTCAATTATCCATTATCAAATTAAACATTATTTTTAAAAAGTAAAACACAATGCAACAATACATTAGAAACGATAATGAAAGAAAAAGAATATTATGCGGCTTTTGATAAACATTTGAATGCATTGTAATGTTAATGTTTACTATGACTAAAGATGAGGAATTCATTGTGCCTTTTCATTTATAATGATAAAAAATGTGAGAAAAATATGAGAATTACGGTAGAAAATGCCACTTATATGTTGAGTTTACTTTCAATAGGTTTTACTATTGCAATAGTATATATAAAGTATATATAAGTTTATAGTATATATAGAGATTTTGGAAAAGGAAGCCAAAATACATCTTCCTCTATGCAGTCTCTGCAGTTTAATATACTTACATTTTTCTTTCTTTAACTTTCAGCCAATGGAATACTATTGACAAAGAATCTGCTACTAGATCATGTCTAGTATCAGTACATTAGTTGCATTAACCTATCATGAATGTGCCTTTTTCGTTCATATATTTTCTCTCACATAACGTTATAATAAAGAAAAAGGATGTGAAAGAGGATATGAGAAAAAGCATATGAAGAGCCGAAAGGTGCACATAAATCAAAGATGCTCACGTTAAGATACAGCGCGAATAAAATGTATGGACACTAATATCCACTTACACCACATCCAAATCTAAGGTCATCATCGTATTACATATCCATGTATGTTATCCATATAAGTAATAGCAATAGTATATGATCATAATAATGTACTCCATAAATATGTTTTTTCTCTGAACACTTTTTTCACATCTTTCACTAAATGCGTGATGCTCTCGAATCAGAAACTATTTTCCGAACTATTTTCATACCCAATTATATGTAATGTCATTCATATGAAAAAGTATTTTATTAGTATTGAATTAACTAATATTAATACAAATCTTTCTTATATCTGAGGTACAATATACTTCTAAATTATTATTAAAATTATACAAAATAATATCAATGTTTCAGCACATTTAAGTTTAAAAACGTAATTCGGACTAAAGAATAATCACTCCAAAATTTTTTAAATGCGAACGATAATAATCGAAAATATAAAAAAATATAATTATCATTAAAAATTTTCATCATACGTTTTATTAATTAAACATAATAATAATTTAAAATAAAATAATTTAATTTAAGTATTTTTTAAAATGAACATGTTTTCACATCCCCTGACATATTTATGAAATTCTGCAGTTCATTAAAATATATTTATAAAATAATATTATATTATTATTAAAGTTATATTATGAAAGTTTTCTAAAATCAGTTAATTTTCAATGTATTTTAATGACATAATTTGAAATATTCATTAATAAATATTTTATGATTAATTATTATAATAAATTTATAATAATTACTAAATGTAATTGTATATTACAAAATAAAAATCATTTTATAATTTAATTTATATTTAAATAATTAAAATGCAATTAAATATTATAATTCGATCATTTCATCAGAAAATATTTATTTAAATTTATTCATTAATTTATTGTCATAAATTTGTTTCAAAAATTATGACAATGAATTTATGAATTTTAAAAATAAATTTAATATTTAAAAGATTCAACAAAATATGCTTAACTGATATTTTGACATAATTTGAAAGCCCCTATTTTATTCATAATACAGTTGTGTGAAGACATCGATTGCGCTTTTTGTAATCATGTATATGAATGGCTTCAGATTGGTTTATGTGTAAAACTATTATCATATACCAATTTACTTATAAAATACGCACTCTGTCTTTTTACAAATGTAATATAATACAATGGTTATTATTTATTATGACCAAAAGTTGTGATTCTTACAGTTTAATATATATTTTATATTTAATTAGAAAATTATTTTTAAAATTTATATTTACACCTCAAAATACATACTTTTTATTTATATTCATTCAATTTTTAAACTTTTAAATTTATAATAATTTTAAAATTTTATTATCCTCATTTTTATTTAAAAAATCTTTTAATTATTTAATTTAATTAAATCATTGGATTAAAATGAAATAATAAGTTTATTGAAAAAATTACTAATTACAATTCCATGGATATTTATTTAAAATTATTTAATGTTAAATTAAATAAATAATAACATTTAATTACATTACTTATAAGATCTTTGCATTTTAAGTATTTATGATCGTATAATAATTAAAAAATAAAATTATAAAAATGTAAAAAAATATTATACCGTTTTACCTCACATAAGAGCACAGGTCTTATGTCGCGAGGGGTGATCATTTTTTTAAGATTCAAAAAAAGTGCTCATTTTAGGGGTCTTATACCTCGAGGTATAAGACC
>JAQIXB010000515.1:0-16712 GCA_034697405.1 Mesoplophora pulchra | reverse complement strand
TTCGGCACCCCCATTCATATCGAACGACGATTTAACTCTCATTTTAAATGATTACATTTAATTACAATGATATTACACTGATATTTAATAATTATTAATAATTATTAATGATATTTAATCATTTCTCAAACGTTTCACTAAACTTTTTTAACATTTTCTTTTTATGATATTAAATTTTAATAAAAATAATTCTTAAACATTCGGCAGTGTTAAAGCAAAGGTGTGCTATGAATTAATCCAAAAAACAATCGATTATCATTTGTGATAAATATTCATTAAAATCGGCATTAATCATATTTACATAATTTAGGAATGGACAAATCTATCATACTGATAAATTTGAAATTTTGGCTGACGTTTACTTAAAGGGCGTGACGTAATCAAACACTGTTTAGTGTACAGTATGTACACAAATAATGTTTATAATTATGCATAAATATTAAAAACATTATCTAATAATAGAGACTGCGCCTTTCTCTTCACTGTCATAAAATATGTATGATAAAAATTATATTTTTTATTTTAAACATAATAATATAACAATGAAATAATAGGGGAGAATATGCTGTTTTCGGTTTAAATAATCATTACCGATTTCGACCGATATTTAGGCGAATCTGTAATATCATCAATGATGATTCATCATCATTATAGACATAAATTTTAAGCAAAATTTTAGACAAAAAAAGCATTTAAAATGCAAAAAAAGCAACTTTTTAATTATTTTAAAAATACTAAGGGAATAAAGGAATTTTTTAGGTAAAATAAACAAAAAAAGGAAATTTTTTATGATCATAAACGACTTATTTTTAGTCGATATGGACACATATTTAATTATTTCTTTGATAAAAAAGCATTTGTAATATTAGGACGTTATTTATTTTCATTCACTTTATTCATATACTAAATACGTAATAATGATGTCACAAATCATATGACGTCCAAATCCTTTAATCATTCCAAAATCCGTGCACATAATCCTCTTTATTCATTTTCATACAAAATTCAGTGACGTGAGGAATTAAATACGAAAATATCCTGTATTTTGACACATTTGGATTTTTAATAATAAAATAAAAAATAAAAAAATAAAATACAATTTAAATGTAAATTTCATTTTATAAAAAAATTATTTTAAAATCATATATAAAATAAACTAAAAAAGAGAATTAAATAATTTTTGAAAAATAATTTCAAATCATTTAAGATTTTTAAAGATTATTTCGTGATTTTCCATTTCCTAATTATATGATATTTGTATATACCGCCCTTTAACTTAAATAGTGAATTGCATCATGTGATTCATATGTTCAGCATGTGTATGCGTTTCTATGGTAATTACGAAACATTCTGAAAAATGATGAAATTTATGAATTAAAAAATTAAAAAACATAATTCTAAATTTTTAAATTTATAAAATTTTAAAAAAATTAACCCTTAAATTTTGATTCCATAATTTAATTAAAGATAAAATTAATAAAAAATATATATTAAAAAACGAAATATTTATTTATAATTTTGAAATATGAATATTTTAAAATATTTAATTCTCTCTAAAAATGGGGACATTTTTAGTTTAAAAAATTTCGCGCGAAAATGTCACGTGAGAGTGTCATGTGAAAAGGAAAATTTAAAGAATGATGATTCAATGAAAAGAATGGAAAAGGAAAACGTGAATATACCTGCGTTTTTACTAAAACCGGGACAGTCCATTTGGAGATTCAAAAACTATTTCCATTTAAAGGCGTTTAAACGTATTCCGAAAACAGAATTTAGTAATAAATGCGGTCTTTGGACATGTCATTTGCATGTGTTCGAACCGATGGAACATGTGTTCTCAGGAATGTCCCATCAAAAGAAAGAATCGCAATTAATAGCGATGGCGAAGGCTTTGCTTTGGCTCAGGGATAACAGTAATTTACGAATTTTTTATTTAAAACTAAACTTAAGATATGATATTTTGATATTTATTTAAAAATGCAATTAAATGCTGAAACAAAAGTGTATGTAATAAATTGAGATTTTAATTAATTTTTAATTAATTTATAGATTATATGACATCGGATTTTAAACCGATTTTCAGCACGGATCATGAAAAACGAACGTTTAAAGAAAAGAAAAATGCGCCGATCATTATCACTCCGCTTAACGATGATATATCGGAAAAAATGAAATCATTTTCTAATGATTTTTTTCAAAACATTAATGATTCCATTGAATCACGAATAAAACACTTAAATCAAAAGAAAGAATTTTATTCGTCCATTGTTGAAAGAGACAATGATGATGATGGTTTAAAATGTGAGTCTAAAGATGATTATGAATTTATTTTTGATTCGAATGTGACAATGAACATGATAACGAATAAAGCGTATAAAGAGCCATCATTAACAGAGATAAGCGAAAGGAATGCCGATTTACGTAATCATTTAAATAATAATATTGAAAGAGACAAAAGTGATGTTAATTTTGGGAAAAAACGAAAAGAGATTTCGGAACTGCCGATTCACAAATATAAAGACATAATATTATCGGCGATTGAAAAGAACACTGTGATTGTGATTTCGGGTGACACCGGATGTGGTAAAACGACTCAAACGCCGCGCTTTATATTTGAGGGTGAAATTGCAAAGGGTAAAGGACCATTATGCAATATAATTGTAACTCAGCCCCGGAGATTATCAGCCATTTCCATACCTGACACTGTCGCTAAACACTTTGGAGAGGATAGAGTTGGAAATAGCATCGGTTACAATGTTCGATTTGAGAAATGTCTTCCGATGCATGATTATGGTGCTATATTATTCTGCACCGCGGGAATACTCTTAAGAAAGTTACAGAATAACCCTCTCTTAAGAGGCATCAGTCATGTAATCATTGACGAAGTTCATGAGCGTGATGTTATAACTGACTTTTTATTGGTGCTTTTAAAAAGGGTCATTCGAAACAATAAAGACATACGTATCATATTAATGAGTGCCTCAATTAATGCCAATTTATTCAGTGAATTTTTTCATAACTGTCCTATGATTGAAATTCCCGGACGATTATTCCCAATCGATCATCATTATTTACCTGAAATTATTGAAGAAATAAAATATAAAAAAACACCGCGTATGGTTATGAATAATCCAAAAGTGGATCATGATTTAATCATTAAATTGATAATGCATATTACAAAAAATAAAGCCGATGGTGGTATATTGTGTTTTATGCCGGGATGGAAAGACATACAACTAATTGCTGATGATTTAAATAACTTTCATAATAACAGTGCTAATCCCATGTTAGTGGTACCCGTACATTCAAAATTACCCCATTCAATGCAAATGCAGATATTTAATAGACCGTCCATAGGTGTCAGAAAAATAGTTTTAGCGACAAATATCGCTGAAACGTCTTTGACTATAGATGACATCGTCTATGTTATTGACCCCGGACTTTGCAATGAAATGAATTATTATAAGAATCTCAATGTATGTGCATTCGGCACTCAATGGATTAGTAAAGCGAATGCCCGACAAAGATCAGGACGTGCGGGCCGTGTACAGTCAGGACATTGCTATCGGCTTTATAATGATCATTTTGAAAATTTAATGGACGATTATCCGACACCCGAACTCTTAAGAATACCATTGGAGTCTGTCATAATGGAGGCGAAATTGCATTGTCCCTATGAAAAGGTCGACACTTTTCTTTCTGAAGTGCCACAATCACCATCTAAAGATGCTATTTTAAGTGCAATTAAAACATTAAAAGCGATTAATGTATTAAATGACGATGAAAATTTAACACCATTGGGAAAGAGGATAATCGGGTTTTCGACACATCCACGCTTATCCGTGGCACTCGTTTATGCCTCAATGATCGGATGTTTAAATCCGGCATTAAATATCGCATCACATTTAAGTGCGACGCGTGAACCATTTCAGGTAATGCCCGACCAAAGGTCAATAATCAAAGAGATAAAAAACAATTTCAGCTTTGATTATTTATCCGATCATATTGCATTATCACATCTGTCCACGGAATTTGAAAATTGTTTTTCATCGAAAAGAGAAAATGAAGATTTTTGTAAAGACAATTCATTGAGTTATTTCTCAATGATAAACATATTTGAAACTAAAAAGTTATTTGCGAATTCATTAGTATCTGCAAAATTGGTCGGTCTCAACAAATGGACAGACTTTAAAAATAATGTCAATAAAAATTGGTTCCGCAAAAATCTCATTATTTCTGCATTAATGACAGGATTTTACCCGAATATTATTCGTTTGAGCGGAGGTGAGATACGAAATGATAAAATTGTAAATAAAATTACTCCGATTGACGTTCATACGGGAAAAAGAGTGAAATTTACATCCGAAAGCATTTTAAATGAAAAATTCGATTCCGAACAAAATCCCGAATATGTTAATGCAATGGTCATATATTTCGGGAGTTTCTTTTCTCAGGATACACGATCATTAACCATTCGTGATGCTTCTTTAATATCTCCGATTAATTTTCTTATATTTAACGGAAGAAAAATCAATGACAATGATATTACAGAATCTGAAAATGTCAATAAACATATTCTAACGTTTGATGATAATCATTTTTTAAAATTTGAAATTCAAAAGAATGATATTCAATTAATAAAACAATGGAATGAAATATACAATCGTTATGCACAATGGTATGTGATCGCAAAAGGGATACAAACATTTGACGATGAAAATAAAAGCATATTTAATTCGATGAATCGATTCTTTGAAATTACAAATGAATTATTACAATACTAATATCTGCTGAAAAATTATAGTGATATCACATTTTCATATCATATTCTATTTTATGTTTTTTTAAATAAATTTTTATTAAACAAATACGTTATGGTTAATTATATCATATTTATCATATAATTATATATTCGTACATTTAATTATTTATAAACTGATTATATATATGTTAATATGTATTAATTTTAGTATTGAAAAAAGCGTTTTAAATACTTTATTTAACAGCAAAATTTAAATATTAAAATTTATAATTTTAATGAAAATGTCGAAACGATTCAAATATCGCGATGATAATTGAGAAATAATTTTAATGCATACGGAAGTGGCAATTGATTTATCTTTTCTTTCATTATGTATGCATACCCATTCGTGTCTTCATCCGCTTTAATTTCATCATTGTCTTCATCATCATTAGAATTGCATTCTTTTTTGTCATTATTTGTAACTTTTGTGTCTCTATCGCATGTACTATTACTATTACTAGTATCTGAATCAGAATCAAAATCAGCTAAAGCCACACGTTTAAAGAAAATGCCCGTCGCACATCGGATCTGATTAATTTGATGCGCATATCTTAGCGCTGAACGATCTTTTGAGCATGACCCACGTTTATCATCATTATCATGTGATTGGACATCATCTTCGTCATCTGAAAATGACAAAAGTCATGACAAAAATTTAAATATATTTACAAAATTCAAAAATGATAATACCGGTAATACTGATGCTTCTTTTTTTCTTTTCCGTTATATTATTAATCGTTTGTAATTCACTTTCACTGTCATCATCGACAATGTCCATATTATGTTCTTTATGTTTATTTTGATTATCTGTGTGCGCATCATTATCATTTACATTATTAGTATCACATTCATTATCATTTTCATGATTTTCTTCATCATCATCATCATCATCATCATTATCTTTAGCTTCAGAATTATGATTATTATTAAAATATTCCGAATGATTAAACACAAATTTATTAGAATCGGATGTATGTGCAGAGTTTTCTAACATCGCATCATCATCATTTGAATGCGTCAGATTACTGCTGTCTTCGGATGTGCCATCACTTTCTTCAAAAATCGGAATCACAAAACGGCGCATGCATCTTTTAACATCACGTGAACGTACTGAGGATGAAAAATGATCGTTTCGATGATCATTGCGATGAGATTTTCGTGAATTTCGAACCCTCTTTTGTTTCAATAATGATGGATTTTCAATTTCTGCATTTTTTCTTAAATGAACTCTTAATATTGAACGACATGTGTCTTTTAATGAATGCGGATGAGTATCGGCTAAATTATTGATTCAATTAATTTATATACAGGGTGAGCAATAAGTTTAGACGTGAAATAAAAAGACTCTCATTTAAAGAGTATTCAATTTTTTGAAAATATTTTTTCACACATTTATCAATGAATAGCTGAGGTTTTGTTATTTAATGGCTCTATAATTAATCACGTGATAAAAATTTATTAAAAATTCAAAAAAAGTAAAAATGACTATTTTTACACTTTTAAAGTGAAAATAACTTTCTTTATAAACATAAAAATAGATCATGTGATATATCGTTGGATTCAGTATGAAAATCTTTCCATTGATATATCACATGACCATATAAGCACCTCTAAAATAATTTAAATTAAAACTTATTTTTCAAAATTAAATATAGAAATGGCCCCTCAAAAATATAATTTTTATTTTTATTTTTAGTTTGAAAAAATAGAAATAATTCATTAGAATCATATTTCTATAGTTTTTAAGATATTAATTTTAATTATTTTCCAAAAAAAATTAAAGATAAATAAAAATAAATTAAAAAAATTAAAAAAATTAATATTTCAAAAAATAAATATCTGAAAAAATATTTTCAAAAAATTTAATACTCTTTAAATGAGAGCCTTTTTATTTCATGTCTAAACTTATTGATCGCCCTGTATATAATTATTACATATCAATATACTAAATATAGTATATATTAAATCGCATTAATGTTTTAACATACGTAATTTGACAGTGCATTGACTATCATTTGGTCCCGGAATAACTAAAGATGCGAAAGATACCGGCAGCACCCGTTTAATATCCCATTTCGTTTCACTGATTCGTGTTATTTGCAACAATTGGTCATTGAGTGGCATCACGAGAATACCCCCGACTTTTATCAGGTTTTTCATGTAATTCTCATGCTCAGGAGGACATGACGCACCACAATATACACGATCATATTGTCTCATTGTTGCAGTATCAATGAGAAGACAATTTCCAACAGAGAATTTAGGGTCACAAAACTCATATTTATCAATAGCCGATGAATTCATCTTAAATTTGTCGATTCTTTCGTTAGCATAATCCACCACATCAGAATGTAGTTCAACGCCATGACTAACACCATTGGGACCAATTATAAGCCCCGCCATGGTACTTAAATAGCCCGTTCCGCTCCCGAGATTCAGAAATGACACACCCTTTTCCAGTCTCAGCGATTCCATCACTTCTGAGTAAATACACGGCGCTGAAAGATGTAAATTGCCATTTTTCCACGCCAAATCACGGTATGCATTTTCCCGAAAACCCTCTGTATAATAATGGCCGCGATCGACGGCTCTGAAAATCTCTTCGATATGCGGCGTTTTAATATAATCGGCTTCAACTAAATTGTCTATTAATTCATCATTATCCTCACCCGCACTTACAGCACCCCCCATCCTCTTTACGCTTTTACGTTATATCCTAACATCAAAAAACATCAAAATATACAATCATTTCTCAGTATATATTACATTTAATAAATATGTTTATATCGCGGTATCTACGGCTACGCACATTCAAAGTTTATATAATTAAAGTTTATAATGTGACGTATAATGTGCGTAAACTGTATCTGAGTCACTTTGTTCATTGTATATATACAGACACTGTTTTTCTAAACGATTAAATTATTATTAAGTTGTTAATTACAGCGTTTAATTGTAGTTTAGTATGATACAACTGAAAGCACTATATTTCGTTATTATAATTTATTATTAGTGATATTTAAATAAAAGCACAGTTCCTCATAATGATACTGCCGTGTGTTACACTCAGATACATTTATTGCGTAATAAAAACCATCAATTTATAAACACAGTTATGTGGTAAAAAGTATATCATGTTTTTAATATAATTATTTTTCACTCTATAATTTCTATAGGACCACGGTCTCATATATAGCCTATTGGAGTATTATACAGTATGTCTGATCATAAAGAGGCATGTGTGCGCAGAATAATGCTCATATGCGCATATGTAAAGCATGCACATATGAGCATTATTCTCATTCCACATGCCTCTTTATGATCATACATACTGTATTATAATCACTGATTATTATATATTATTATAAATATATTATATTATATATATTACTTTTTAGCAAATTTTTTCGAAAAAAATCATTTGAATGTGCCATAAATGCAAAATGCCCATTTTTAAGAGAAATAACTTTTTCCAAAACTTTTACTAATTTAGTTACATTTTTAATTTAAATAAATTTTTTGAAATTTTAATATATGTATATATTTAACTGAGTTATACATCAATACATTAAAGAGATTAAAATTTTTCTGAAATAATTTTTAATAAAAGAATTTTATGCTAAATTTTTCTTGAAAATTTCAATATTTTCTTTTACTTTTTTAAATGAATGTTAAAAAAGCAATTTTTTGACTAATTCTTAATGTTATTGTTAGATATTGACATATTTAGTCATTTTTTGTGATATTTTTTAAAAATAAAAAACAATAAAAGCAGTTTTAGACTCTCCGTTGATTATGAACAAAATTTTAGTGTATTAAGAAATGATCTCAAAATCTTAGATGTTTTGCAATGTTTAGTGTGACTTTTAATTATGTGAAAATAATTCATAAATATAATTTTTAAATATATTAATATGTATGGATATTAATTCGTAATTAAAGTTTATTTAATTATCGTCGAAATTAATAATTTTAAAAAATGTCAAATAATTTCTGTCAAAAAATTCTTAATTTATTCTTTGCGCATAATAATTGCAAAATAAACTGATAATAATAATGTAATAATTTAGTAATATTTATAATTAAAATATTTTACATTTTCAATTAAAATGTAAACATATGCAGAATGATAAAAACATCGCAATTGAAAAGTGTTATATGAGAAAATGTTATGTAAGAAAATATGGATGCGTATTTCCTGATCATTCACTACATTATCAGTATAAAAATCAATTTCTTTATTAAAACAAAAATATTAATATATATTTATGCATTTTCGTAATAAATTTTTATTTTTTTTAAATAATTACTCCGATTGTCAATGTATGATGCCATTGTCATGTAATAATAACGGAAAACAAAAATGTACCGAAAAACCTCAATATAAATGCACTTTAATTACATAAACACATATCTGTATATTAAAAGATAATACACATTTTCGTAATTATTATGGTCACATAAAAGAGCAATCGGAATATGATACCATATTCTTAATTTAAGAATCTTAAAGTTTCATAAAAATGAAAGAATATGTCAATCGCATAATGGTAATTTTTATTTTAAAACAAAAATTTCAATAAAAATTATAAAATTCAATTGAAAATGTTAGCATTTTTTAAAAATATAATTTTAAAATTTTAAAAAATTATAAATGAAATGCTTTTTTGTCTTAAGATATAAGTAAAATTACAATTAATTCATCATTATATTAAAATATAGGAATATGTGTTAAATGTATGAATATTTCTAAAGTGACATTTATATATAAAAATCGCGAAAATAATAAATATCGATTTACCTTTAATCGTATGTTAAAATTATATTAAATGTTCAATTTTATGAAAACACTAAATTAACATCACTGTTAAATGCATATAAAAGTAATAAAATGAGAGATATGAAAATCGTTTAATGACACATAATAAAGTTCATAATATAACATGAGTGAACACCATTTACAAATATAAGTGAAAAGAGTGATTTAAATGGACTCAGCACAGTTAACAGCTGATAAATGCCTGAACCATAACATTGATGTACAAACGTAAGATGTACTTTTACATAGACACAAATGGAACTTATTCTGTACTATGCATAGTGACTCTATTAGACTATGCCATAGCATGTGTGTTACTAATGGTAACACACCCAAATTCCTCAATTTTTATCACCATTCCTTTACAGAGAGTTTAGTACATTTTGAAATTATATTAAAATATATATAAACTTTAGTAATATATACTTTAGTAAAATAAAAAGATTTTGTGACTTTAGATATAATACTTTTATTTTTTATAATGATATAATAGGATATGCTAAAATGCGGGGTAAAAGGGTAATCGATTAATGTTAAAACAGTGTAATAAAGAATCGTTCCCCATTCTCACATGTTTCTTTGTATAGTAACAGTGTAAGTGTATTCCCATTCCCAATCCCATGACCTTCATACGAATATATTTCTTATTTTTTAATTATCATTTCCCATTAAATCCGATCCCAAAAATTAACATTTTCCCCCATTAATATTAAGCCTTTCCTTTGCCTTTCCCTTTCCCTAAAAAACGAGAATAATCTACGTTTTGATCTTATTTGATCGGGATTTGGACATCACCATTTTCCTGAAATGATGAGAACGGAGTGCATTTGAGAATTCAATGAATTCGATGATTATGTTTTAAAATGTATTTTTAGTTTAAACATAAATTAAACTAAAGTCGGAAATGATGTGAGAATGGATATCTGACCATAGGAGTTTCATATTCACAGTCTAATCTCTGATTATGATCTCTTTTTTGGTCTGATGATAGAGAAGCGATTTCTGATCCGACTCTTAATTTATGCCTTAAATTTGTACATTTTATACTTTTATTACAATCATTTTCTTATTTTTATTAATCATAATAAAGAAAAATGAGAAATAAACAAAACTTAATTATTAGCGAATTATGAACATTTTTACAAAAATTTAAATGAATATTTTTTATTATTTTACTCTTAAATAACAAATTTGAATACGAAAATATAACTAAAGATAAATGTCATATAATTATGCACATTATGTTTAGATAATTTCCGAATATATTATGTTAATTGTAATGATGTGTATGTATGTACATTTATGTGAATGAAAATGTGCAATACTTTTGGTGATAAAATAAATGTGAAATAAAATTTCAATGATTTTCAATGACAAAATTACAATGACCGCATTACGATGTTTCATTTTGTAAATTGAGTAATGAAAGTGTTCATCGCAATTATGTTTCATTTTAATAAATACATAATATCATTATATCATATATCATATGTTTAAACGTAATTAAAAATGTTAATAATTTTCTAAATTTAGTTTTAAATTCATAAAAATGAAGACATTAATATGATTATAAAATTAAAAATTTCATGATTAACATGAGTTAAGCATCGCGGTACGAAATTGCATTTAAAGGGCACGCCCCATGTATAGGCATAGACAAAGCTTTTCTTTGGTTTTCTTTAATATACATAATTAAATGAATTAAAATGTATTCTTTTATTATATTAAAGAAATGATACTTTTGATTTTTAATGTTTTACTTAAATATGATTTTAAAAAATATAAATATTAAAAGAATAATGTAATGAAATAATGGTGCAGAAATTGGTTATCTCTGTAAAGGGGCGGTGAAAGTAAAGGTGTTATAAGAGGTGATATGCCGCCCCCTGTCGAATGTACGTGTATCTGCGGAGCAAATCTTTTGTTTTGTAACATTTGAGAGTTCATATTCACCGTTTATTCTTTAAATGTTTAGTAATTTCTTTGATTATAGTAAATGCTGATAAAAGAGTGATTTAATAGTTTTTCGTTGAAAATGAATATCAATGATAATCAAATGACTGCGATTGAACATGTCGCGTCTCTGACGACCGATGGTGTCGTATCACTTAACGGTAACATAATCATAGACCGCGGAAATTTCACCGTCAGCGGTGTCGATGCTAAAGAAAGTGCATCGATTGTCAGCGGCGGTAAAATCGATCTTTTGAGTGAAGCGACATTTAAGACATTCGGTGCTGATGTTGATTCGGGTACAACAATGACAGCCTCTGATTGGATGCCTCTTCAAATGACTGAAATTCCAATCAATTCCAACATCGGAATGACAAACAATTGTGAGGTGCGCACTGCGATTACGGCGATCCCTTCGCACACGACACGTACGATCGCACCGAAACCGACACCTTCGGGCAGCAGAATGCGCAATGATAATCGTATGTTAAAAGTTATTTTAATGTTATGTTAACTATGCATGTACGTGTACATTGATGCTTATGATGTAATGTTAACTTTTGCGTGCTTTAAGCAAATGCAGGTACAGGTGTTGACGGTTCTTCGACATTATTAATCGCCACAAATGCCAATGCTAATGTCACGACGACAGTTAAAGCACTTTCAAAGCCGATTCAGGTATTTAATGCTTTTAAATCATTACATTTTAGAATATTTAAGAAATATCCATTAATAACGTTAATACTCTTTATCCCCATCTTAAGATGGCATTAGTTCCAACAGCCGATGGCGGATCCGTTTTCGCAGTTCCAATTTCAGCATTAAGCGATGCGAATAAACTTTTGACCATCGGTAAAGCAAAAAGTGCGGCTTCAGCCGCGATGCTCACGATCCCCGTGTCATCGACAGGAACGACCGCCTCTACTGTTAAGGGTAAAACACCCATACTCACGGGGCCTTTGAAAGTGTTACCCGCGACTCTCATCACTTCCGTAGCGACATCCTCAGCCTCTTCAGTCACAGCGTCCGCCGCTATATCCATAGCTCCGACACAAACGATATCTTCGGCCGCAACCATTTGCTCATCAACGGCCGGAATCACACTCATTCCTGCACCTATCACCACATCATCCTCAAGTCCTTTGACGATTTCCAAAAATTCATCTAAAGAATCATCAGATAAAAATGCTAAAACTCCAGAAAATGGTATAATTTCTTTTTATTCTGTATTTTTAAATAAATTTATTAAATTTTACATTAAATGTTTAAATATAATTAAGAAACGGCTGTTAATGGCGATATTCCATTATCTCAAACGCTTCCGCCTTTAATATCACAAAACGCATCAGTGACAAACGCATCGATTAATGTGCAGACATTAATATCTCCGCCGTCATTAACACATATATCATCGGCACAATCATCAAATTCTTCGGTTTTAAATTTAGAAAATAAAAATACGAATGTTAAAGTGGATTCAGATTCAAAAAGTAATAATGAAGAATTAGAATCAGTCATGGATCTAATGCAATGGAATGGTGATATCGGAACATTACCGGGCAGTGATTTGAAGTTCAAAATGAACGAATTCGGCTCTTTAGAAATGGTCAATGATGACGAAGAAAATGACTTAAATGATAATGGTGTCAAAAAAATAAAATTAGAAACTAATGAAAGTGAAGAGACAGAAAAAGCTGTGACGAATGAGGATGAGCTTAAGACATGTATTAATTGCGGGAAAAAAGGATCGGTCAAAACATTCATAAGACAGGGACGTTATTGCAGTAAATCATGTGCCACAATACAATCGACACATTTAAAACTATTCACAAAAAGGAATATGGCATTAGTTAATATGAAGGATCAAAAGAAAAAGTCACAGTCGAGTAAAAAGGCCGATGTGATAAAAGCACGCAAAATGGGGATGGAAAAATTAGAAAAAGTCTTTGGCGATGATCAATCACTATTCGATGCTGAAGTGATCGAATTGACTGATGAGACAAATGAAGAGGTCGAAGATGTTGAAACTGATGCCGGAAATTACATTAATGATAACGGTTCCAATTATACGGTGTCAAACTTTTGTTGGAAACGATATTTATCGAAAGAGAATGGTATCGCAGCACCATTGAAGTGCTTTAAAGAGTCACAAATATTTTCGGCATCATATAAACCGTGTTTTAAAGTGGGGATGAAACTCGAGGGTATCGATCCGCAGCATCAATCGAAATTCTGTGTTTTATCGGTGAGTGAAGTGTGCGGACATCGGATGCGTCTTCATTTTGATGGTTATAAAGAGCTTTTTGATTTTTGGGTCAATAGTGATTCTGCTCATATATTTCCCGCGGGATTTTGCGAAAAAACGGAAAGAAAATTGGAACCCCCTTTAGGCATGACCCGTGAAGAGTTCAATTGGAATACGTATCTGCAACAAACACGCTCAATCGCTGC
This sequence comes from Mesoplophora pulchra, assembly GCA_034697405.1. Taxonomy (NCBI): domain Eukaryota; kingdom Metazoa; phylum Arthropoda; class Arachnida; order Sarcoptiformes; family Mesoplophoridae; genus Mesoplophora; species Mesoplophora pulchra. The sequence continues at coordinate 2,685 of JAQIXB010000515.1, read as the reverse complement.
ACCCCGTAGTTTATTCACAACGAATATGCAATCTAATGTCGTACCTATAGGCTTTCGAATTGGAATGAAACTAGAAGCAGTTGACCGGGCAAATTCTGCACTAGTTTGTGTAGCAACAATTGCAGATATATTAGATAATTGGTTATTAATTCATTTCGATGGTTGGGATGACAGTTATGATTATTGGGCTGAAACTAATTCTCCATATATTCACGCTATTAATTGGTGCCGTACTAAAGGAAGATCTTTGACACCACCAAAAGATTATCATAAATCGAGTGAACGATTTTCATGGGATGAGTATTTACAGGAAACTAAAGCAATGACCGTTTCTCCGCGATATTTTAAGACGCGACCGTCGAACACTTTTAAAGTGAGCATGAAACTGGAGGCTGTCGACAAACGTAATCCAAAGCTGATTCGTGTCGCGACGATTTCACATCGACAGTCACACACGATTAAGATTCATTTCGATAATTGGGATGAGAAATACGATTATTGGATTGATGATGACTCTCCCGATATACACCCTGTCAATTGGTGTCACAAAACAGGACATCCCTTACAACCACCACCATCTAAAGGTATGCTATTATTTGCCATTCATAAACGACAATCATTTTATTTTAATCCTTTTTTAAGAATTAATTACTAAAAAAGAAGACACAGGATCGTGTCCCACACCATGTTGCAATGGTATTGGACATATCCGTGGTCCCAAATATCTCACTCATCATAGTACCGTGAGTTGTCCATACACCGATTCTCGTCTCGGATATGAATTACCCGATCGTATCGGTAAAAGTCCCGATGATATCGGCATATCGAATGATGGTGATGAAAATGTAAACACATCACCATCGCATTCCCCATCACCCTCAGAAACGAATTCAGTTCAACGGAGTCAAAGGTCAGGTAAAGGGAAATGTATGGGTTCAAAAAAGCGTAAATTGGGAATGTCCAACAATGGTCCACCATCCCCGAGTACCAATTCAGAGTCAAAACCGTCACGTCCGTCGACACCATCGTCAATTACTAATATTACGTCATTACATCAGTCAATTTTTGCAAATTTAATGCGAATGAATCAACAAAATGACGTACCATTGTGTTGGGAAAAACACACGAAATCGGCACTGCCGGGAGTACACCAAATCAAATCCAATGATGTCCTCCTATGGTCACCCGAAAAAATCTCAGAATTCATCGATTCCATTCCCGGATGTAAAACCATCGGACAATTGTTTTTAGATGAGGTATTGACTCATATATACACTCACTTTTTATAACAATACTTTAGTGAGAGATGAGCATACTTTTGTCAATTAATGATAAAAGGTGCGGCAAAGAATATATTTACCCCATGGTATAAGACCCCCTCTGTCTGAAAAGTGAGATTTTTCATTTTTTCATTTATAACTTAATATTTAATTTTTAAATTTAAATTTAATTTCAGCTCATAGATGGTGAAGCGTTTTTGATGCTCAATCAGAATGACATCGTGAAGATTTTGGGTATTAAATTGGGACCCGCGATTAAGATATTTAACTGTATTCTCATCATACGTGATAATACAGCATCGAATGAAACTCAATGTGATTAATCGCGATGTATATTCACAAAACTTTCTTTTGTAATATAAAAACGGATAAACTTTTTTCATATTAAAATAACTTCATTATGATTAACGAATTATTCAATGAATTTACGTAAAATTATAAATTATTTACAATTTTAGATCATTCCTTACGTGTGATTATAACATTTGTAACATTTCCATTAAAAATTTCATTTTTCACTCATGTGTTTTGATCTGTAAATTTGTTTTATCATTAAAATATTCATTTTTTAATTTTCATTAAAACATTATGGTACCGTAATGCATATGAATATCATATGTATATAATGATAATGATGTTCATGATGTATATGATCACTTTTTTAACATTTTCTAAATCATTTATGATGTCATTTTCTTTTTAAATTAACCATTTACTAATATTGAATTTTAACACATTCTGAATTTAAAAGGCGATCTTATAACATGAGGTAAACACGTTCTAAAATGCCCTAAGACCTGAATAATATTATATCATATGATAGGATATAAATCAGTCATTCTCATGTTATAAGATCGTCAGTTAAATGCATTGTGAATTAAATTTAAAATAATAAATATTTAGTCATTTAACACATTGAATTTATTGAGAAAATCGAAATCATCGGATTACAAAAATGATATATAAATATAACATAATGTGTTATTTGCGTGTTGATTCAGTGTTAATTCCGCATTAATTGAGTTTCTTAAACCCGATTTGATCCGCGTATTGACGAAAGCACCGCCGACATATATTCAGACCGTACTTTCGAATTAATCCGTGATGATTCGAACACACACGGCTATAAACATACACTCATTTTTAATATTCATTTATATTTTCATATAAATCATTAATGAAAATGAATGCGAAACATTAATCAATGACTGACCAGAATCTGGATCCGGCTCCGAACTTTCGGGGATGTGAATACCAAATATTTTTATGTCCCATTTTCGGTCACACTGTAATTCGATGGCCGTAAATATCGGAAAAGGAAATGTCTTTATTCACGTGTGTGGAGCTTTACATAAATAATGTTATTATATACGTCATACGTATTAAAGTATAGAACAGAAAAGCG
>JAQIXB010000514.1:0-16727 GCA_034697405.1 Mesoplophora pulchra | reverse complement strand
ATACAATTAAAAAATATAAAAATTAATATAAATTTAAATTAATATTAAATTAATTGAAAAAATAAATATTAATTAAATAAATTATTTGTGCATAATTAATTTATAATCAAATAAATGAAAAGGATTTTATTATAATGTAAATATGGTATTAAAATATAATTAAATATGAAAATTAAATAATTAATAAATGAAAAATAATTTATATTTTAAAAATATAGAAAAAGTCTTATGAATGTTAATAATAAAGAAGTGTATGATTAGAGACAAAAGTTAATTAATTATTAATTATTTTTCAGTGCATATTTTTAAAGTTAAAATGAAAGTGCAGAGACATGTGAATGTTTAATCATTGTTATGAATGAACAAAAGTTTTTTTGATAAATGAATGTTCAGAGTGTACAGTGATGGTAAAACGCACGTGCGCTTTTCTCACGCATAATCACTTTGAGACGCTAAAAATCTCTTTTTAGTAATTTTAGTCTTTCGTTTGTTTTGTCTCTTAATAACGATGTTTTATACGCAAAAAGTTTGCATTTTCAGAGAATATATTATGGTGAAAAATCACGATCACAATCATCACATGCATAAGAAAAGTTCATTAGCATTGTACTTAAACTAACGACTATTACAACATTAAAATGCTAGTAAATGCTACTAAAATAAGATTACGAAAACTATAAAATTATTATCATCACTTAAATATGCCCAAAATGAGAATGTAATTTTAGCATAAATTTGAATATGAAATAAAAACACTTCAAAATGAACGATAAACGATTCGTGATGAAAGAAAATTTTTAAAATTATACTTAAAAATAGTAAATTAATCATTTATTTTTATTAAAAATCTTTTCTCAGTTTTATTTGCATTTTGCATTATGTATTTTTATATTCTTTAAAATTAATTAATGAATAATTAAAATACACTCTCAAAATGCTGTGCAGCAATTTATTGAAAGTCTTTGTTAATTCATAATTAATTTAATGACTAATTTTAGCACATTTATTAATTGAAAATTATGAGCCGAAAAAGTTGAAGCAAAAGTGGAAGCGAAAGTGGAAGCCAAAATAACATAAAGTTATATATATTCAAATCCGCTAAATAAATATACTAGCGAATATACTAGCACTATTCTATGTAGTTTTTGATGGACTATTGACGTGATCTTTGTCAAAAGATTGAGCGTCATCAGTGAAAGAGATGGGCATAGCATAAATGTATACTAATGTATAACTAACAGTATATTTAAGCATAGAGTGAGATGCGATGAGCCTATGGGAATGATCGCAGATTTTGTTCACTGTGAATTGCCATTTTACCATTTCACGCCCAAACACTGTAAAGTGTAACCATTGTAATATTAGCGAATTCATTGCGGTGAATCACATTATCAAATGATCGGGGTCTGAATCATATTAATTTACCTCACATTAGAATTGAATGGGAAAAGCACTGATCGCTGTGTATTCATTGCCATATGCCACTAATTAACCTCATTAGACATTTACTTTGGCTTAACTCAATTGCCCCCACTAATAAATGAGTTACCAACAAAATACTAGTAAATGTTGCAAATTTAGCACCAACAAATATATACGCATTAAACAAAGAATTGCAATTTTTTAGCATCACGCAATCAGCAAAATGTGACTAAAATTAAGTAATAGTAAAGTGCACGAATTTTATCCATAATCAGAGTCATATATATATTGGAAATATTTTTAAAATATACTTTCATATGCATTTTAGTAAATTATTAATATAAATATATTAAATATAAATAATTAAATATTTAAGCGATTTATTCACTTTTAATGATGCTTTACTTTTGCATTTTATAATTACTCATTTTTTATTATTCAATTTTATTATGTTTTTTATTAATAAATGATTCGCTATTATTACACATAATGTTATGCATATCATGATATTGTAACACATTATAAAAACGCGCATTTACCTCTTCCTTTAGGCCTCTTATAACTCGAATAATATAGGTTATGATTAAAGTGCTAAAATCGTAGTAAAATACTTTTTTATCTTAAAAAATATTACAAAAATTATTATAAAAAGTAAATTGCTTTTTTCTCATTTTTTTATTTATTTTTATTTATTTTTTTGGGAGAAAATCAAAAGGAATGTAAAGAAAACTTTTAGACCTTTAAATTATAAAATTATTTATATTTATAAAAAAATTCAAAAATGTAATATACTAAAATAATTCTATATGAGTCTAGTACATCTTACCGACAATCACTCTGTCAATAGGTAACTTTCCCGACATGATTATTCTGGCAGTGCATTTTGTATCTTTTTGTTTTAAATTTTAGTCAAATTCTACTGTTTTTAGAAATTTAAAAAAAATAAATTTATTTTAAAATAATTTATAAAATTTGTAAAATAATAAAATTTTAGATAAAATTATCTATAATTTAAAATCATAAAAAATTATATCATTCTGTATTTATACATTTTAATATAAATATAAATATAAATTTATTTTTTTATGTGATAATCATACATATCCATTTAAGGGATTTCTCACTTTTTTTTTATAATAAAAGATATTTGAGGGAAACAAAGCACTGGTCATGTAATAACACGTGCTTAGATCTCTTATTTACAAAGGCGAACAGTATATTTCCATGCATAATATGTATGTATATTTACATATCACTAAAAATGTTTCCATTACTCCCTTTTGATATTTTTCAAAAAATCTAAAAAAAGCAATAAAAAGGCATAATGAAACTGAAAATTGTTTTCTTTTGTTTTTCGCAAAAAATGATCTTTCTTTTGTTATAAAACGACATATTTTTAATAGATATGGACACATATTATTTAATATTTCTTAAGCTAAAAATTGCATTTTACAAAAATTTTAAAGCTTTAGGCATATATTAAAAATACTTAAATTATATAAATAAGATACGGGCCTCTTCATAATTCGATGATGACGTAGTTAATGTTACTCTGCACAATTAATGCCTATTAAATGACATGAGAGTGTAAATCGTAATAATTGACCATATCGAAAATTGCGGTTATGATTTTTTGATCGTACTGTACTTAACCATACTAATAATATACCATACTTAACCATACCCATGTACAGAAATATTTAAATATATTAATATATTAAAAATATAATATTATTATTTTAAAACCGTGAAATGTGGAAAATTAGAATTACCCCTAAAATGCGTCTTTTTGCGAATTTATGCTGAAAAAGTGAAACTGTGGGATAACACATGGAAACAGTGAAATGCGGAATTTCCACAAAAATTTATATGCATATTTAAAGTCTCTATAACTATATTCTATTACTTTATTCGTGCATATTATATTTATATTTATTTCCGTACAAAATTGAGTTACGTTTTCATGATATGAATTTTTTGCAATCATCTTATCTTTGCTTAAAACATTGATACATATTTTAAGTCATAAATTATTTTAATTCATTTTTAAATTTTAAATAAAATTAAAATAAAATTATTTTTATATAATAATTTATTTTGAAATAATGTAAGTAATATAAAGACATATTAAAAATACATTTTTAATAAAAATATTATTTAAAAATTACATTTAAATATTTTTAAAAAAAACCAAAATATATGAATATTGAAAATATAATCATTAAATCGTTAATAAAATGTAACATTTAATTTTATAATAAAATAAACGCATAATAAAAGAGTGTAATTATATGAAAATGCGTTTCTATATTATTAAATATGAAAATTATGATAAAAATGAAAGTGTTTTTATTACAAAAAATGTTAATATATTCACATTCAAAAAGTGCATAACATTTTGCATCTGATAATTGCACAGCACGAAGTGAATGTGATTATTGTGTATGAAAATGAAAAAAATTATGAACATGTATATATTGTGTAATAGCACTAGTTATAGTTCTAGTAAACTATTTGATGCACAAATCACATACATTTTTGCATTGAAAAAGGTCTCCTCCTATTTGTTCACAGCATGCGATTGTAACTCATAAGTTGTTCAGCATACAATGAATAGGAATACAGTAGTTATAGCAAATACTAGTGGAAATGTGCTATGAGAAAATTGCCATTTGATGTTTGCATACATGAACATTGCATGTAACGATGGTATATATATAAACTAGATATAAACTATATATAACTAGGGTTAATTACACACCTTCAGTTTGAAAAGCACGAAGCAATAAGCCTCTTCTATTTCTACCCCATTCAATAGTATACATATAGTTACATATTATAAATATACTATAAAATGAATACGTTGGGATATACTAAAGCAGTTCATCATTCATTATCATTGTCTATGACGGAGCATCAGCAAAAGATGCATTATGAAGAATGATACTGAATCGAAATGATGTTTGAAAAGAGTCGAAACATCGCTTTTACTTTTATTTATACACAGTGCTTTTGGGGTTAATATTATTTTTAGTTTATATACTATTATATACTATTATGTGCATTAATCCGTTGCAAATGGTTTTTGGAAAAAAGCATTTTTATTTATGATCATTGACAATTGCGCTTTCACTTTGTTAAAGACGTAAAGCCTCAAACTCATCATTCTTTTACTATGCTAGTACTATGCTAGTTTATGCTATCAAAAGTGCAACTATTGTAATAGTGTGATGATAGAAAAAATAATATTTATAATATGATCAACAAAATAGAGGCTTTATTCTTATATTATTTGATCATAAACGAAATAACTAAAAGAAGCGAATTGTATAAAGAGCTTTTTCTAATATACAGTGCTATATATACTAGTGTCTAGTACATTAGAAAGTACATTGCTATATATTGAAATGAATTTATTTTAACCTATAAATGGGTCGAAAGAACATTAATACATCGTAAAAGAATAATGATGATATAAAAAGCGATATTTAACACATTAAAACATAAGCATTACATTTTATTGTTTATTATGAGTATGTTTTATTAAATAGCACTTCGTTAACTAGTACCTTAACTAGTATTTCGATAATGTTTCCCTGTTTAAAGTGTACAAAATAAACTCGTAACTTATAAATAAAAAGAATTAACCGTTAAAATTTTTGACATTTTTCTTTATATAGCTTTATACAATATTGATGTATATTTCTCTAGTACAAGTGCTAGTACGTACCTAAAATTGTACATTGAAAATTTTAAGCAATAAAATACTTCACTCACTTTTTTAAAATTTTTATCTTTAGATACACATTATCTTTCGATATAAATTTTATTCACGCACTTTTGCATGCATAAATATATGCATTGCTATTGTTCTAGTTCTAGTACTAATACTAGCACTAGAACTAGTACTAGTACTAGCACTAGTATTATATATATTCACAATGATAAAAGACATTATTTTATGCCATCATCGAACCCAAAGGGAAGCATTTGGGATTTTCGGGATATATAAACACGATTCATCATATTCATATATGTGCCAAAATAACATATTTAAGTCCATCGTATGCTTATATTATGCTTTAGTTTAATGTCTAATGTAAGAATATGTAAAAAGTAAAGAGAAAAATTTAAATAATACTTTTTTACGATGAAAGTTTAAAAATATTTGACACTATCATCTGTTTACATGTATCTGCTGAAAAGTGTATGCATAACTAAAACATTTCTCTCATGTACTCTCATATACAACAAACTTAAAACTCAGCATTAACTTAATTATAGAATGATCCGCTCTGAGGTGTTAACTCTATCATACTATAGACACATCGTCTTTTTCTGTCGTTCACTCATAGTTAACACTAATCCTATTATAACGTCAAAGAAAAGTATACTTCAAATATACTATATAAAGAGAGTTCAATTTCGCAAAGGGCGTGGTGATGATGCAATTCATTTCTTTGGTGTTTATATCTTCTATCAGTTTACTAGTTATTCTGCTAGTTATTCTTACTTCGCTCAATCAGCAGCAATTCGCTTTACGCTGAGCAATATTTATGGTTAGGTCAATACTATTATAGGATTAGCTGAACGCTATTCTTTGTTTAATCAACTCACTAGTATCTACTAGTATCTGCCCACTAAAATAGAAATACTAATATCATATATCACGAATCTTCTTATTATGTTTAAATAAATGTGTCAAAAATAACAATTATTAAACTATAAAAATTACTAACAAATTCTTAAAAAATATCTTCTTAATACTAACTTAGTACTAATATATACTAAAAATTATATATTAAAAATATTATATTTATTATTTTAAAATTTAAAATTATTCATTAATTATTAAATAAAAAATAATTAATTTTATCATAAAAATATTTAAACATAAATAATGAAAAATGAAAATAACGATTTTTTGGTTAAAATAATTATAATTTAATATTCTTTTTATGGATATGTTTTTAAATAAATAAAAAATTTATATTCATTTTTTAAAAATAATTTTTAACGAAAGAAATGTAAACGCGAATATATCTATATATACATACATCTATATTATTATTGAATGGGATCAAAAAGCAATTTTCAAAAATAATATAAAAATAAAAATCAGAAAATTGTTCACATGAAAAATACAGACACAAATATTGAGCATAAAAAGAATATTAAATTCAATTGTGATGTAAACGAAAATGGAAACGCAAAAGAAACATAAAGAAAATACTGAAATGCGTGAATATGCATTATTGGCTTATCACTGAATAACATTAAAATGGCTTTTTCATGATCTTTAAAAATTGAACTGAGATCTCTTTTAAGTTTACTTTCATTGTGTAAAGAACAATTCTCTAAATAAACATCATCACAGAATATTCAAAAAATTATTAAATTTAATTTCACAGACTTTTTATTAGATATTCACACCAAAAATTAAAAATTAAAAAATAACCCTCTTTTATACTTTATTAGAAAAAATCATTATAAAAATTATTAAACATTATTATGTTATTATAATAACATAATTATTTCCGAATATTATTTTTTAATTTATTAAAAATTTACAAAATTACAAAACATATTTAAAAATTAAATTATTTTCAAAATATTATTTAAATATATTATGCATTAAATAATGTAATTAAATAGATTATTACACAGTCACATGAGAAAATTTATTATTTTATATGATCATATTCAGCATTAAACTAAATAATTGAATCGGAAAAAGAAATTAGAAAAAAGGGAATATGAATGGGAATGGCAATGATCAAATGTTAAAGTGAACCCTCATATATTTACATCATGTATGTAATGTGCGATCGTACTATGGGGGCATTGTGATGAACATAGTGATGGAAAACATTACAATCGACAATCATCCGTATTCGAAGCGTATATCATGTCTCAAGCGTCGGTTGATCCATCTTTTGCTATTACCACTGTTAGTAATAGCAGAGCATAGTAAAGTTATCTCATGCTTTAGAGTTAGTGTGAGAGTTAGAGTGAGAGTTAGTATGAGAGTTAGTATGAGAGTTAGTAAAAGAGCTAGTAGAGGAGCTAGTAAAGGAGCTAGTAAAAGAGCAGTATGAGAGTTGGTATAAGCACCTGGAGACATTCCCATAGTGTTTAGTTGAAATGTATTCGTGACATAGTGGCATGAGAAGAGGCAGCGCAGTGCCTAACGAAAGGCATTGGCAATGCATTGGCTCATGCGTGATCATCACTCAGTGCATCGATGCATCTCAAAAACGATGCAATTTCTTTTGATGCGTGATGACCATAGACATATAAAAATGGTATAAAAAGAGCGATTCTATACTATTCGATGTACTGTTAGTTTACCATTAATAACTAAATACTATATATTTGACATTACATCTATTGACTAACAATATACCATTGCATAAGATTTTATCATTATCATAATAATAGTGACGCGCTTTTGCTGATGCATATGTGCGCCGCTATTTCCTTTTGAATTTCACATATAATACATGGAAAAACGTGCGTTAATTATGTTTAAAAATGCATTAAATTACACATTAACTCTTTAGTCTCTTTTTCAGGCGATCGTCTTTTGGACATACCGTGTCGTGTTTGCGGCGATCGCAGTTCAGGAAAACATTACGGAATTTACAGCTGTGACGGTATGTCCATTACATACACCATTTGCTTATCATTTCTAAAGCTTTGTTCATTCAGTAAATTACATTAAAACTATTCTTTAGACAAATTTAATGGATAATAAACGAATAATTATAAAAAATTATAATAAAATATAACAGATATGATGACGAAAATAACAAAAAAGTTGATATATTTAATATTTATATTATTATAAATTTTAAGTTATGCTTTATTTTTAAAAATTAGAATATTCTCATAAATATTGTATAAAATTAATTTTCATTTATGCCTATAAAATAGCAATAAAAAACTACTAAAGATTATAAATAACTAAATATATTTAAATATACCTAAAGGTTGTTCCGGATTTTTTAAGCGGAGCATTCATCGCAATCGCATATACACGTGCAAAGCTCAGGGGGAATTACATGGAAAGTGTCCTGTGGACAAAACACACCGCAATCAGTGCAGAGCGTGCCGATTGAAGAAATGCTTTGACGCGTGCATGAATAAGGACGGTATGTACCAACATTTATTACCATAATATGTATGTTCATTTTTTAAATATATTATAAAATGCATTTATGGCATAATTTTTGGGAATTTTACAAAAGTGTTTCGAATCCATTGTTTAAAATGCTTCTGATTTACATTGATCATGATTTACATATCAAAGTTTTATTTGAAAATTGTTTTTTACTCATTTATTACTATATATAATAGTTAATTATGTATAATTAATTATGTATATTATGTTTATTATAGTAAATTATAGTTAATTATGTTAAATATGAAAAATTATACCCCACATTTGACCGCGAATATAACCGCCATAATAACGTTAATGCAAAAAAAATTGACATTTTTACTTATAAATAGAGTCTTCAATCTAAAGTCATTAATAGATATTAATGACACACCTAAATTTGTACCGAATTTTTACTAATTTTTTTTCACTTAACCCAAAAGAAGGAAATTAAGGAAATTAATAAACAAATTTAACTTTAGATTAATTTGAATATATACTGTTAAAGGCGTATATTTCTATACATATAAATTTGAAAGCATCCTATATATATGCATCAAAATATGCATAAAAAAATTTTAAATTCCAATTTTAATTCAGTTTTTATATTTAAAAGTAATTTACAAAAATAATTCTAAAATGAATTTTAAATTTCTCTGTAAAAAAAGATTAAAATAATATATTATAATTATATATATAAATAAAGTGAGTATAGTATAGTCTCAACAATATAATGTTGGACTGTGCGTATCTGATTCTTTTACATCATTTATACTCTCTTTAAATACATTCTTTTATCATATATTTATTGATGATTAAACCTCTAAAGAGCTGTTAATTTATTATTTGAAATTAAACACAATAATGATGATTATTTAAACCCTAAAAATTTTTATATTTTTAATATTTACTATGAATTAATATTATGTGTAAATGAATAAAATTTTATGATTTTTTAAAAAATTATAACAATTAATGTGTTAATGTGTACTTATTTTATATATACAAATATTTAAAATTCATTTTAAAAAATAATAATTAAATATTCAGCCCAATATATTGCTGAATTTAATAATCACTTTAAATGTATTTAAATTTAATTCAAAATAAAAGATAAAAATGTGTTCAGGTAATACCGTTACACACTGTATATATGTATGTATTTTATATATTTTTCTATTATACATTTCTATTATTATGTTTTTGTATTATTATGCATTATTATTGTACATATCGAGTGTCAAACATAAAACATATACTCCATAATAAAAGATTAGTTTAAAAAATGCTTTAATTATTGTGCGAAATTCCGAATAAAAATTTAACAGCTCTTTAGAGGTTTAATCGTTAGTACATATATAGAGTAATTTTTATAAAAATATTTAAAACTCTTTCATCGATAATTATAATGTAATAATTACTAAAAAAGAAATTTAAACATTAATTTTATAAATTAATTAATTGTTTATGTAAATGTGAAATAAACTCAAAAATTATAAAGCGAAATATAAATAACAAAAAGATAATGACAAAATTATTATAAAATATAATTATTATTTAATACCATAGGCATAAAGTAAACTATGACTAAATTGATTTAACATTAGCATAATGACATAATAATTTCATAAAATTTAAAATTAAGTATATGTGTAAATATATATGTATGTAAACATATATATATATATAATTATTACAAACATTTGTTTATGTTAAGTTATTTTAAGCAAAAGAATGCTTAAAATTAATTTTTGAAAATGACAATGCTCATGATATAAGAATGAATATCATTACATTTTATGCTTATATTTTATGTTTGTATTACATATACAGAGTTAGTGAATGTAATACATTTGAACAATTGACTAAACCCCCATATAATGACAAAAGGGAAAAGAGATGATAATATACTAAAAGATTAGTTTCCACTGTGCAATTCTCAATACAGTGATGGGAAATATCACATTTGTGAGAGAATTTTTGCGTTTTCCAACTCTACTGTACTGCTGTAGTAAAACTTACTAATACTAGTAACAGTAGTAAGTTTTGCCTCTATTTGTTCCGCCGTTAAGCCATATAGTTACATGATTTAACGAAGATTCATCCTTCCATCATATTGCAAATAGAAAGATGAGATAAGGTTAAAGATTTTCAATATATACAACTAGTAACTATATATACAACTGCTAGTACAAACGTTATGCGCTTTATGTATTTATGTGTATGTGTTTACAAAACTACATCATCATCAAACTAAACTAAACTATACTGTACTATAAATATATATATATAGTGCCGGCCCATTTATATCATAGTTGATCTTTTAGAGGATTGCATTACATAGAGGGGTAGAATTTGTTCGGCCAAATACTAGCAGTACGAGTAGTACTAGTAGTACTTGGCATTACGATTTATTTGCTCTAATAAAAGCCCGAGTAACAGTTGCATTATTGCTATACTCACAAATGCTAAACAAAAAGAAAATGTGAAAACAGATCTTTCACTCTCAGTTCAATTCCATTTTGTATCATCACTAATTATATACATATCATCATCGCTTAGAGTGTAATAATCTCATACTATAGCCGAAAAGTGAATCGCGATTAAAGCACTTTTATCGCGATCATCATACATCTGTTGCTATGCGACAGCATTCGCTCATTCATCGCTTTTTAAAGATTAAAATATGCATTTATATGTTTACACAAAAGAAATACAAAAAGAATATCATTTCACACTTTTTGGCTATGCTTTTAGTGTATAAAGATATAAAAGTGAGAATGTGAATACGCAATGTCTTAAGGGGCACCATACATAAGTCGATCGATTTTTTCTTCAGAATCAAAAGCCAATGATATCGCGCCCGTAATGTCTCTTTAGCGCAATACGCGCACATAATGCGCTCTTTTATATGCATTGTATTTTCTAAATGTAAAAAAAGTTCTATATTTTTCGGGCATTAAATAACTAAATATTAAAATTATTAAATGTATTTTACAGCGGTTCAACACGAAAGAGGACCGCGAAAACCCAAATTTCGTGATAACAGTGATTTAAAAGTATCGATACATAATCCCGTGGCATTATCAGCATCATCGTTTAATAAGAGTTTAGGCACTTTCGAACGTCATCATCATCACCATCATCATCACCATAGTATAATGAGTAAAATTCCACCGCCGTTAATATCGACATCTAATAATGGGAGTACCGAAAGGAATGAAATGATTTCGGGACTTTTCTTTGGTAATAATAAATCCGAATCGTGTCAAATTGGATCAATACCCGGGAGCGCCATATCCACTAATACTTTCTTTGAAAGTCCATCAGCACCTCCGGGCTTATTACAGATGCTATTAAATGCGGAAAAGTCACAGGAAATGATATGGAATAGCATTAGATCGGGTACTTTTATAGGTCAAATTCAAAATTCGAGCATTTCTCCATTTGTCACCGGAGGATTTTCCCGTGTGTTTGAAGATGGCGGAGGACAGTCAAATGCATTCATGATTCCGCCATTTATGACAAACGGAAGTAACTGTCCTTTGTTCATTCCGCCGCCACCGCCACCGCCTGTGTCTACACCATCATCCACAGTCACATCGACCGAATCACACACACCCGATAATGATATAAAATCTATCGGCAGATTTAACATCCCATCATTGGCATTTCCAAAACCTCTTCAGCCATCGACTTCCGGACAATGGGACTCTGTGCATGAAGTGACAGCACGACTTTTGTTTATGGTCATACGTTGGGTCAAATGTCTACCCACATATAGAACACTCACTAAAGGAGATCAGGTAATTGCAACTATAGTATAGTCAATGCTATAGTCAATACCTAATACTAATAGACATGTATATTTACTATTAGCATTAAAGATAATGCTCCATTTTAATATTTATATATATGCAAATTTTAAGTCGATTTTAAATCAAATTTCTATATATTTTTTTAATAAAAATATAAACGCATTTAATATTAATATGAATTTAATTTATTAAAAGATAACCCTTTTAGAGGATTCATGGAAAGATTTGTTTTTGTTAAATATGGCACAATGGTCTGTGACCTTAGATCTCGTGTCACCACATCCCGGAGCACCGGCATATGTGAGCCGTGCTTTAGCCAATTGCAAAACGACGGAAACCCCAACAATGGCCGCGGATATCCAATACATTCAGGAAATTATGCGTCGATTTAGACAGTTATCTCCCGACGGTACTGAATGCAGTTGTCTTAAAGCAATCGTACTTTTTAAACCCGGTATAGTATTACTTTTTACAGTTAACAGACATATTTTAAGAGATAATAAGTACGTTATATAAGTTGAGAATGTTGTTTTTTTGTTTTGAATTAATTGCATTATACAAAATTAAGACTGAGTATATAATTGTTATAATTATACATATTTAAAAAAACATAAAACATATACAAATGCGTTCGTATTTAATACCATTTATGTATTTTATTGTGAATGATTTAAACCTGAACATGGGTTAATAGTATTTGTATTAAAATACACAAATGGCGTTAAACTTTGACGCATCTGTGAATATAATATATAATATCCCAATTGAAATATAAAAAAAAATTCCATAAGATTATCAGAGACCTAAATTTTACGCAAAATTTACCCAAAAAAAGTTTTTAAGTGTTAAAAAACCAAAAAATATTTGCTATTTTTTGGTCCGATTTTAAAAATATTCATTTAAAAAACTTATAAATTTAAAAAAATCATTAAAATTCAGAAAAATATGGATTTATTTCATATTTTTAATGATTTTATTTTATAAATTACACCTTTGAATTATCAGATGAACAGAATGTCCAAAAAAGTAATATTTTGTTAAAATGGCATCTAAAAGGACATAAAATATACTAAAAATTTCCTTTACTCCCTTAGTATTTTTTAATCAAAATTCTAAACTTTAAAAAGTTTATAAAATGATAAAAAAATGCAATTTATATAATTAATAATTCAATTTTATCTTAGTTTTCAATTTTTTCATAAAAGATTTTTAATTTATTTTACTTAAATTTTATTTATACTTAAAAATCTAAGAAAATTTTAAAAAAACTCAAAAATGCTTAAGTATAATGTTAAAAAAGGTCAACAAATTTATGTATAAAATAGTAAATACATATAAGTTAATACCCATATATATTTTTTATGAAAACCATAAAAATGCAGAAATACCCTTAACTTTTTTTAAAAAATTGCTTTTTTTGACATTTTAAATGATTTTTGGTCTAAAATTTTGCATTAAATTTACGTCTCTAATAATTATATCATGATATTATAAATGATTAATGATTAATTATAAATTATAAAATATTTATTCATTTAATAATTAATGAATAATAATTGAACATAAAACAGAGACCATAGGTTTGTGTGATGTGCATCCGGTGGAAATGCTTCAGGATCAGGCACAGTGTATTTTAGGAGATTATGTGCGGCATAAATACCCGCGTCAACCGACACGCTTCGGACGTTTACTGTTACTTATACCATGTCTGAGGGGAATTTCCCCGAACACTGTGGAAAAGTTATTCTTTAAAGAAACGATCGGGGAAATTCCCGTCGAAAAACTATTGGGGGATATGTATCATTTAGAAAAATTCGAATAAATTTATTATTTATTTATTTATTTTATTTTTATAATTTTGAAATTTTTTATTATCATGATTTTAAAATATGCATATACACGTACAGTATGCATATGCATGTACAGTAACCATCATCTTCCAAGAGATATATTGTAATTGAATATGTATATGATTATGCTTTTTATAGATGGCGCACCGTATGTAAGGTTACTGTATATATACAGTACGTCCACTCATATGGTATACTCTGTACAGGCGCTAGTGCTATTCAATGCGTAAGCATATGTTAAGCATTATAAACAAATAAAACACATGTAAAGCATAACATTTGCTTACGCATTAAATAGCATATGGCCCCTGAACAGAGTATACCATATGAGTGGACGTACTGTATATACATATGTATATAATATATAAAATTGCGATTATTCTAAAAGTATAAGGAATTTCGGGGAATTTTTTTTACTATAATTTCAAGGAATAGATGCCATTTAGTTATTTGTATAAAGGTTTTAAAATTTAAATTTTTAAATTCTCTAAAATTTAAAAAAACGCAAAAAATGCATAAAATTTTAAATTTTTTACAATTTATTTTGTTTTTAACCATGTATGGCAATATGATATCATTAATTAAATGGGCTCAGATTTAAAATATCATTTTAAAGATATTTTAAAACTGAGCCCAATTGTATATCACATGATAGGATTAAATATACAGACTCTTTATATGTGATTCTGTATTACAGAGTAATCAAAAAAAATTATTTTTTTGATATAAAAATTAAAAATTTTATATATTTTTAATTATGCATTTTTTAAAATTTTAGAGTATTTAAAAATTTAAATTTTAAAACCTTTATACAAATAACTAAATGACATCTATTCCTTGAAATTATAGTAAAAAAATTTGCCCGAAATTTCTTATACTTTTAGAATGATCGCAATTTTATATTGTGTGATGCCCGTCAAACACCGTGTATATATATATAATATTATATTAAATGTAATAAATTTTGTGATTTGATTGTTGTGAGTAACGAATTTTATGATTTTTGTTATTAATTATATATAAATATTAATATTTAATTCGTATTTAATAATATTCATAAATATTCATATTTAATTCATTTATATTCTAATTATATAATGAATTTTTTAAACATTTATTTACTGTTTATTCATATCTCTTAATTTAAATAATGATTTTATTGAAAATTTAATATCATTATTTAATATTTGAAATGTAAATATTATATAATAATATTATTTGAGAATAAATACCGTAAAATTATACATAATAAATTTGTCGTTAACTTATATCACTAAAATAAGTTTTTATTTTGAATATTTTCTAAAAAAGTTAAAAGCTAAACGTTTATAATCTTTTTTCTTAATATTAATTTTCTTTTACAAAAAGATAATTACATGAAAATTACGCAGCGTAATTTTCTGTAATTTTCTCAGGCACATCCATAATTCTAAATATTTCTTTGATATCTCTTAAGATAAAAAAAAGTATTTTAAGCATTTTTTACGTCTCTAATCATAACATTCAAACGTTTGTGTGTAATCAAATTTCAGTTTAAAATTCCATAACACATTTGACTGTTGACTGAACTTTGATAATTTTAAAATTTAAAAATAAAATTATATTTTAAAATCAATATTTTTATATATAAAAAAATTATAATTAAAATGTGAGTATTTTTTTAATTAAACATTTAACAAAAGTTCAAAGATATGAGAGATTTTCCATTTCATTTGAGATTTGAAAATATATCACTGTTTATGTTAAATGCTTTAGAATATGCCCTCATAATTCAATGACATTGTCATTGTTCAGTGAAAAGATTTAATCATATTTTTGTAATTCTCTCAAAAAATACATTAATATAATTGACTTTTTTTTTATTATTTTTTATTATTTTAACGCATTCGTAAATGCATTTTCATATTAATAATATAATATTTTTATCATTTTATTAATTAATTTTAACATTTATGATGATTTTAACATTTAACAAAATATATTTTTATAAAATATTATTAATTAAAGATACTAAAATGTACTAAAACTAAACACAATAATTCTTTATTTTTATGCGATCCCATTATGGGTTCATAAATGTCAATTTAGTTTTAAATAAATGAATATTTTAAAAATATTTTAATTAAAATGTATTACACGTGTGCACACTTTTATTATAATTTTTTTGTGTTTTTACGTGTTAAATATTTCTAACTCATGCATTGAGCATATGCGCACGTATGCGCACGTACATGCACGTGTATGCCTATGTTAGTATTACTATGTTCAATAAATTCTCGAACGTGCGCGTTCTGCATAAAGTATTGTTGAACTTTTTATGGAATATTAAAGATTAACCATTTATTGCATGATATACAAATTTTGGTCGATTTTTCTTTTGTAATTAAAAAGATATTCAAATTTAAAAATCAAAAAAATCATTATTTTTAAAAAATAAATATTTTAATGATGAAAATAAATAAAGAGAATATGCGT
>JAQIXB010000513.1:0-16727 GCA_034697405.1 Mesoplophora pulchra | reverse complement strand
TTAATTAATATTAATTAATTCATTATGAAATTAACTTAATGTATACTTAAATATTATTTCATTTAATAATTTTAATGAATTTTTTAAAAAATAAAATTATCATTATTATTTTTAAATATTCTAAAATATTTTCAAATATATTTTTAAAAATATTTTCTTTTAATTTTTATTATTATATTCAATGAAATTTGAGAATTATTATTTTTTATTCATTATCATTATAATAATTAACCCTTTAAATTTTAACCCTTTAAATTGACATTTGATACTTACACATGTGCAGCATATTTTATAATAATACAGTGAAACCTCTTTATATCGGAAAAAATGTATATTTATGTATAATACGATCTTATATCATGAGATATTATCTCATACTTTACAATATTAAAAATGCATATTTTTAAATGTAAAGTATATGTGTATATATAATTTTAACTCACGCTATAAGACCGATGGTTAAAAATAAACTAAGGTTTAAAAATACTTTATTTTAATAAAATGTATCCGTATATTAAAAGAGGTTTCACTGTACAAAAATTACTTTATTAATATACATGTATGTCTATATCTGTCTATGTCTACATGTGTTTTATATAAAAATGTACCCTCTGACCTCACATTTTTACACTGTAATTATATCATGGGATGTGAGGGATTAGAAATACTTCGAAATATAAGTAACCCTTTAACCCCCCCCCCCTTATTCCCCCCTTATGATTTACTAATATCATATTTAAAAGGTTAAAATCCCACGCTATGAGTGAGAACATTTCAAAATTTTTAAATGAAAAATAATAATTTTTAAATTTTTTATATTTTTAAAATGTTTAATAATATTTTTTAAATTTTTATTCATATTTTTTTATTATTTTTTTTTATTATTTTACACATTAAATAGCGTCAAATAATAAGAGCAATGGTTTCACATTAAATTCAAAAAAAATTAAAAAATTAAAAAATAATAATAATAATGAAGAAAATGATGAAAATGATAATGAAGAAAATGATGATGAAAGTGATGAAAATATGAATCAACGAAATGGTAATGAATCATCATTGTCATCATCATCATCATCATCATTGAATTATTACGTCATAATCGCAATGTTAATGTCATTTATAATCGGAGCACTTTTTATCGCATTCATTATTTACTTAATATTTAAACGCACATTAAATAGCAAAAAGACTAAGAATGACCATACTGACCATAGTCATAATCATGGTCATAGTGATGGTCAATATGATAGTGGACACAACAATAGGGATGATTCATTACATTTACATAATAATGATGACGCTGATAATTATAATGACATTTCATTCGTACATTATTATGAGTCAATACAGAGTGTTACAAATAGCATTAGTAGTATTACTAGTATTAATACTAGCAACAATGGAATTATTCAACATGATAACAATGGAAATGACCACAATGATGGTGATCAATCACGTGATCATTTAAATTCATTATATGAAAAGTCATCACATAATAATAATAATAATAATAATAAATGAGCATATTTTTCAATGTCATTTAATATGTAAAATATTAACTATGTACGTATATTGCTAGTATATTGCTAGAAACATGTGTATGCATTAATTTTATTAACACTCTGCTCTTATATCTATAGGTATTTTATCTTTTGTGTACATATATATATATATATTTGAAGAGTAACTCGTGCTATAATATCGTTTTAAAATGTAAGTTAATGAATTAATTATTACTAGTAGAATATATTATTACTATATTTAATATTTAATGTAAATATTATTTTTAAGAAATTTATTTTATGCCTCTGGATATAAGAGCATATTCTTATTTAATATATTATTATATTATAAGCATCATGTTCACGCCTCACTCTATAAGATTGAGATATTTAAAAATACTATTAAATACTAGCATTTGATATATTTAATATTTACATAATATTTTAATATATTTATAAATTATAAATTAATATGTAAATATTTTTGTGCATATTTTTAGTTAACACCCTGTAAATGATGATACAAAATTCATTTGAATGTACAGCTCAATAAAACGTTAGTAAATCAATTATCATTATCATTAATGTGTTAATTAACTATAATATTGGTAATTTACTAGTAATTTACTAGTATATGTATAATGCTAATAATATATACTATAACTATAGTTAAAATATTACTTTTTATTTTTATTATTATTATTATATAATTTTAAAAATTTAACCTCAACATTTATTAGCATTTTTAGTATATATGTTTAGTATATATATATATTACTAGTTATATATATATATTGCTAGTTAACATAGCATAACACTTATAATTATAGAGTGCATATATACAGAGTGTGTCTGTAGAATGTACACGTTAATATTATAATTACAGAGTGATAATAAAAATGATGGCCACAAAAATGGGGGGAAAAATACACACACTGTACACACTGTGCACACTATACACTTATACTTTCTCACACTAAATGCTAGTACATTTACTAAATACTATAATTAATACATTACACCATAGTAAATACATTACATTTTTTTATTATTATTTTATTTTTTTTAAAAAAAAATTTAAGAAAAATTTTAAAAAATGTTAATTTTATTTTAATGATGCCTCTAATATCATGATTAACAATTACTAGTGAATGTCTCTACACTTTTACCTCACTCTTTATACCCGTTCTTATATCATGAGGTAAATTATAATAATTTTATAAAAAAAATTTAAAATAAAATAGGAATATAAAGAAATAAAAAATACTAGCATATATACTAAGTATATACCTCAAGATATAAGATCTTTTCTAATTAACTAGTCATATAAGTACTAGTATATTTAAAAAGTGAGGTAAATGCTTTATTAATAATTTATTACATTATTAGTTAATTGCTTTAACCATTGTTGAAATTTGCGCTATAATATTGTAATGAATTACTAGTTAATATGAGCGAATATAATATTGTAATACTATAGTATAAAGCTAGTATATCCACTATTGCTAGTATTAGTACTTATAATAGTGGATATACTGCTATAAGCACTCGTATTAGTTATTAACTCTGTAATTAGATAAAAATTGCCGCACATATAATACTAATTATAAACTTACGTCTTAATAATTATATACTAAAAAATAATAGCATTATATTTAAGTCATTTACTAAATAAAAGGCTATTATCATCATCATCAAATGTTAGTATACATGAAAATAGTGTTGGCATATGACAGGAATTACATAGAATGGGAATCTGTGGGAACGAATGGAATGGGAAATAATAAAAATTCTCTTTAATAAATGTTCCCATATATATTAGTAGCCTATTTCTAGTTAAAATAGTATATTTGTAATTGAAAATTTTAGGGAAAGTTTGGAAAAGATGGGAATTTAGAAATATTCCCAGATAATGATAGGAATTTAGGGAATATTTAAAAAAAGTTATTTAAAGATAAAAAAGTTTAGGGAATATGTATTTTTCTAGAATTTTATCGGAATCTTTTAGGGAAAGTAATTTTTTCAAATTTCCCAGAACTTTCCGAACCTAAATTTTATTTACCATTTTAAAGTACATATATAATAGTAATATGTATTAAATTATTATATAAACACATTATTAGTACATATATACATACGTATAATACATGTTATAAGAGGGGATATAATTGCTCATTACATACATTAAAGGCGCTGATTTTAATGTGTAATTTTATAATTTATAATTTTTTAATATTTTTTATTTTTATTATTATTAAAACTAAAATATCGATTAAATTTTTCATTACAAAATTATTTCCATTAAATTTTAATATATATATATATATATATATATAAATTTTAAAAATTTATTATTATTTCAGCATCACTATCATTAACTAGTAAATTGACTAAAATTTAATTTTTTTTTATTATCATTAATTATTATTTTTTGAATAAAATGTAATTAAATTATTAAAAATTATTATTAATAATAAATTTTATAAATTTAATTATATTTTTTTAACATATAAAATTATTAAATATAAATACAGTAAAATCTCATTATAACAATTATTTAAGATTAGTGAACTCTATAAAAAACACATGCTTTATTTTTTTAGTACAAATTTTTATAGAAAACCTTATAACTTTAGGTAACATATCTTATGACACAAATAGAACAGCTCTTCTATAACAAGCAAATAGCTCATTCTTAACAATACAATTTTACTTTAGCATATACTTATGTTAAGAATGTACTATCTGCTTATAGAGGAGATACTATGTGTGTGTCATTCGATACATAAAATTTTGAATTAAATAAAAATTAAAGATTAAGAATTTATTTTCAAAAAAATTGTTAATCTTTAATTTTATTCATAATTTCATAGCCATTATTTGTATCGATATGATTTAACTCATCTTTTGCTTCATTTTCATTAATTACGATATCATCGTATTCATATAAACGTGAATGACTCTTATTTATCGATAAATAATAATCATTATTATTACGTAATGACAAATCTCTTATGTAATCATAGGCATTTTCCTCATTATTTTCATTATTATCAATGCTTTTTTTATGATTATATTTTTTAATAATTATCAAACATAAAATTGATATTATTATAATTATAATTATAATTGTTAATGATGTGATTAACTTATTATTAGTATTATCATCATCATCATGGGTATTTTCATTGATTATCCAATTTTTACATTTCGGATATTCATACAAATTCCAGTCATTGTCACGTTCACATTCACTGATATTATTATGACCATAATTTTCGTATCCATTTTCACATTGATATTCGTACACGATTTTTGAGGTGTCATTTAATCTTTTAATATGACCATAAATAGGCGAATCGGGAATGTCACAGTCATCATCTTTGACCGTGTAAATATCGATCATATCCAAATAACCCTCATAATCATCACATCGTCCGTCGCAATTTTTAAATTTAATATTAAAATAAATGACTAAATTTTTAAATAATTTAAATTCATTGACATTCACGTTAATTTTAAAGCAAAAAAATTGTGTCCAAAAAATCCATAAATTGTCAACTTTTTCAACTTTTTCATTTTTTTTAATATTTTTTCCATTTTTTTTAATGCATTCATAGTCTTTAAAATCATTAACATGTTTGTGATCTATGGACACATTTGTGAATATTTTGAGTTTAAATGCCGCTATTTTAATAGGTTCGAAAAATTTGGGATCAAGCGCATCATACCATACCGATACGTTAATTAATTGATTATTATCTAATAATGCTAATTTAATATTAAATATTTATTAATTTTATTATTAATTACATTCTGCATTTTGCATTATAAAATTACATACCGCATTTTGGTATAACCCCCGTCCATTTACCATCTTTACACGTTCTGTTATGCGATCCGATTAAAGCATATTCCAAATCTTTAGGACATTCATATGTTACAATATCATTTTCGGTATAATAATGTTTTTGGGATTTAATTTTTGATAATTTCGAATGTCCCGGAATACCACAATCACAATGCACTCTCATTATTAAATACATTAATGTTAATAATAATAATATTTTATATTTCATTTTTTAAAAATTAATTTCACCTTTTATTATATTACTAAAATTATTGCTTTTAAATTATGTTTAAAATATTGTTTTTTCAATGTTCAAATGAATATCGTAAATGAATGGAATATATTTATTAAATAATATTAATATAAATTTATTATTAAATAATTTTAATGATTTAATATTTAAGATAATTAATTAATCACCGGAAATTTACATTTTCCTAAAAATATTATAAATTTTTCAATATTCAGGATGTGTTTAATTAATTATGTTAAATTAATTAAAATAAATTTAGCATTATATTATTATTAAATAATAAATATTAAATAATAGCGTTATATTTAAGTCATTTTCTAAATAAAAGGCTATTATCATCATCATCAAATGTTAGTATACATGAAAATAGTGTTGGCACATGACAGGAATTACATAGAATGGGAATCTGTGGGAACGAATGGAATGAGAAATAAAAATAATCCTTAAAAAATATTCCCATATTTATTAGTAACATATTTCTAGTTAACTAATATATTTGTAATTGTTATTTGTAGGGAAAGTTTGGGAAAGGCTGGAATTTAGAAATATTCCCAGATACTGATAACGCTGTTTTTTATTTTTGAAATTTTAAAGGAAAAGGAAATTTCCTTAGAATTGGATATTTCTAAATAATAGGGAATTTCTCAGAATAATGTTTTAAACATATTTGTTATTAACTAGTCCTAGTTTATTTATTATAGAATATTTTTTGGAAAATTTTAAATTGGAATTTAAGAAATATTTCAATAAATGTTATTTAAGGATAAAAAAGTGCGGGAATAGATTTTTTTTTTGATAATTTTAGGGAATTTTCTCGGGAATATTTTCGGGAATGTAATTTTGTATATATATATATATATATATATATATTTAAAAATTTATTATTTTAGCATCACTATCATTAACTAGTAAATTGACTAAAATTTAATTTTTTTTATTATTATTTTTTGAATAAAATGTAATTAAATTATTAAAAATTATTATTAATAAATTTTATAAATTTAATTATATTTTTTTAACATATAAAAATATTAAACATAAATACAGTAAAACCTCAGTATAAAAAATACAATTATTATTTAAGATTAGTGACCCTTTAAAAAACATATGCCTAATTTTTTAGTTCACATTCTTATAGCGTATATATAACTTTAGGTAATATAAAATTTTATATTATTTATTTCATATAAATATTATATTCAAAAATAATAAGCATTTTATTTACTAAATTTTACATAAATTTGAAAAAAATCTAATTTATTTGATAAAAATTTTAGTTTTTTTAATATTTAATTTTATTCATAATTTCATAGTCATCATTATTAAAATTATTATTATTTAACGCATTTATCGAGTGATTCACATTAAGCGCAATGTCATAATCTTCATATAAATTTGAATCTCTCTCTATATTCGTTACGTAATAATAGTTATGTAATGATGGATTATTCGTATTTATCATATTATAGGCATTTTCTTCATCATTTTCTTCATTATCAATATTTTTATTATATTTTTTAATAAAAAAATAAATTGATACGCAAATAATTAACATTAAAATTATAAACATTATAATTGTAATTGATAATGAAATGATAAAAATGTTACTCATATTTAACTTATTATTAGTATTATTATTAGAAATGCTATAATTAGCGATTGTCCTATTAATGCATTTCGGATATTCATAAAAATTCCAGTCATTGTCACGTTCACATTCATTTATCATATTATGACCATAAATTTGATATCCATTTTCACATTGATATTCATACGCCACATTTAAATTGTAATTTAATCTTCTGATATGACCATAAATAGGCGAATCGGGAATATCACAGTCATCATCTTTGACTGTGTAAATTTCGATCATAGACAAATCACCATCATAATCTGGACATTGTTCATCACAATATTCAATTTTAATATTATATTTAATGCTTAATTGTTTTATTGATCTAAATTTATTGACATTAACGTTAATTTTATAGCAAAAAAAAATGTGCATATAAATTCCATTTTAAATTATTGTTAATTTTCGTAATATTTTTAATGCATTCATAGTCAGTAAAACCAATAACATCCGTAATATGTACGGATAAATTTGAAAATATTTCGCCTTTAAATGCCGCTATTTTAAGAGATGGTATAAAATAGGCATCAACCGTATCATGCCATTTTTTTATATTAATATAATTGTTACTTAATAATGCTAAATTAAATATTAAATATTTATTAATTATATATTATAAATATTAGTTTTAATAAAAATATTAATATTTACTAAGGAAGCCATTATTAAAGTGCCAAAAGTGTATTTTAATACGAATATGATATATGCATGCTTAGATTTAAAGCATCCATAATAAAAGACATTTTTGGCATTAATAATGATTTCTATGGTATTTAGAGACAAACATTAACCAAAAGTTTTTACCAAAAATGTTTTTTAAATGTGAAAAAATGCAAAAATAAAACAAATTCATTCGAAAAAAGCAGAAAAAATTAAATTTGCCTTTTTTATTATTTTAAAAGATAATGAACCTAAAAAATAAAAAAAAATCAATTTTTTTTTACATCAAAGGTCATATTATTTTAGTTATTGACCTAATTATTAGGTTTTAAATAATTAGAGATCTAATAATTTAGATCTCTAAATATTATGGAATATAAATATACCGCATTTTGGTATAACCCCCGTCCATTTACCATCTTTACACGTCCTTTGATGCGATCCGATTAAAGCATATTCCCATTCATCGGGACATTCATATGTTACACTATCATTTTCGAAATAATACTGTTTTTGGGAATTAATTTTTGATAATTTCGAATGTCCCGGAATACCACAATCGCAATGCACTCTCATTATTAAATACATTAATATTAATAATAATAATATCATTTTATATTTCATTTTTTAAAAATTTAAAAAATTTAACTTTTATTAAATTCGATTTTTTCAATTTTTAAAATGAATATCCCTATGAATGGGTTATTTATTATATTAATATATATAAATAATATATTAATAATTTATTTTATAATATTATGAATAATTAGTAATCATTAATCATTAATAATTATAATATGATTAAATATTTAAAATATTTAATCATATAATTAAGCACCGGAAATTCACATTTTCCTTTTAAAAAATGATAAATTTTCTCAATATTTTGGATGTGTTTAATTATGTTAAATTAATTTTGCATTTCGTATATTTATTATGTAATAATTAAAGACCTAAAATTGCGGTAAAAAACTTTTTTTAAAGAAATATTAAAGAAATAAGTATGTGTCCATATCTATAAAAATAATGTGACCTTTGACCCCAAAAAATTACTTTTTTGGCATTTAAAAAACAGTTTTTGTTAAATAATTTTGTGTAAAATTATATATGAACGTATTGTTTATTATTAAACGCAAATATTTTATTAAATTTATTAAATAAAATATTATATTAAAATAATTAAATTATAATTTAAAAAATTTCATATTAATTCAATATTTAAAAATAAATGATCATATACATGCACATCCCACGTTATAAGTGAAATAAATCACATATTATTTTCCGCCTCAATCTATAAGAATGAAACTAAATATTTTATATGTAAATAATTATATTTTTTTTAAAAAAAAAATTAAAATTTAAAATTTATTTAATACAAAAAAATATAAATTAAAAATTATTCTTTTCTTTTATTATATTATATAAACATATATTATAATAATATATTATTATATTAATATAATATATGATATTTCCTGAAAATGATGTCATTTGATTTTTATATAATATATATTTATATAATAATATATTAATATATTAATATATATATGAATATATATGTCACAATAATATAAAGTGCTTTAACATTATTAAAAGTACAGAGTGTGCATTAAATGACGTTCCATTTTAATAATGCACACTCTATACATACATACTAATAAAGGGGTGTGACAAAGTTTTAAGTGAATCCACAATATAACCACCAATAAATGTAACTACACATTGACCGCACTTATATCCTGAGGTAAAAATCTTCCCATACTCATAGTAAATAGTATATTTACACCCCAAAGTATAATATCCCTTTTTTCTATTGAACTTAAAATATAAGACCCTTTTTTAAATATTATAATTTACTAGTATATTGCTATTATATCTCGAGTTATAAGCATGCAAATATAACTCGAGATATAAGAGAGGTAAACATGTATTTAGGACTAAAATAATAAGTAAATAACTATAGTCTAATATATTGTCGTATTATATATAACGTTATACTATTGATACTATTAGCAAATACTATTAGTATAATATGGATGTTAACTGTAACAGTGATGCTACTAACAGTAGTGGTACTAATAGTATAGTAACATGTAAATGCTTTAATATAATAGAGAATAAAGAGACTATAAAGAGAGAGGGGAATATTATTATATTGAAAATGAAATGAAAGCACAGGAAAGTATACATAATATCATATACAATATCATAGATAATAGCATAGAATAGCATAGTATACATTAAATAGGGTGTGTTATTAGTTCTCGGCCGTGACGTCATAAATGACTATTATATCAATGCTTTCTCTTTATGTAAATAAATGTATAATATAATGACGTGATGGACATGAACAAAATACGAGCCTTAAATAGAATAGCGAATAGTTTAGTATAGAATAGCATAGAATAGCATAGAATAGCATAGATTTGAAAGTTGATTTTGCAATTGATAAAAGGGGCGGGAAATATGATGACATTACATTTGATCATCACTCATGTTATAATGTTAATGCTGATGATGCTGAAGATGCTGATGATGATGATGATCCATTCTTTTACCACACTTTTTAGACACATGACAATAGCTAAATAAATATGACTAAAAAGTGTGGTAAAATATTAAAATATGATGCTATTACATGTGATGCTATTATATATGTGATGATGATCTTTAATCTTTAATATGACAATCATCATGATCGACATTTTTTTCATGATGATCATGATCTTCGGATAATATAATATTTGATTATAATGATCGTACCGATGATGATGATGGTATGATGATAATAGGATAATATGATCATCGGCGGTATTTATTATAATGAATGATAATGTTAAAGATGCCGCTTAAGATTATGACGATAATCGGCATATTTATAATGATTATGATTATCATGATGATGCTGATGATGATGATGATGATGATGATGATGGTCAATAATCAAATGTTATATTATATTATATATTATTATATATTATATTATATATGATTATAAATTTACATTAAAATATATGTGTTATTATAATATGACCACACTTTTTAGACACCCCTTACTTATAGCTTAAGTTTACATATTTAAAACATATTCAAATAAAAAATAACATATAAAATAACTTAAGACATAAGATCCCCGTTAATTTTCATTCTAAACATTCATCATATAATACTTATTTCCCCCGCCATAAGTTCGGGTCTAAAAAGTGAGGCAAATGTGTGTCTCTCTTTATTATTAGCATTGAATAAGAACATTGCTCCTCAGGTTCTATTATTTATTAGTACATATATATGCTAGTACATATATTAATATATACTAGTATATATATTCTAGTATAAATGTATATGTATTTTTAATGCTAAAATATACTTATAGTTATAGACTATAGTTAATAATAATAGAAAATTTTGTATCCATATCTATAAATAGGGCGTACATTTCTAATGAAATGTACTATCATCAAATATACTAGCATAGCATAGAAAATCATAGCATAACTTAACTTTAACTTAACTTTGACTTTAAATAAAAGTATAGTAAACATAACATGAGTAAAATGAACTTATATTTTAGTTAAAAAATAAGTGATTCATATTTTATTTATGATTATTTTTTTATTATTATTTTCAATGAATGATATATTATATGCACATATACTATAGCATTTGCTAGTATCAGTACCATATTTAGTAATAGTATTATATTTATAAATGAACTTTTTTCTTATTTATTAATGATCAAATAATTGACTAAAAATTAAGTGTATTTATTATTATACACATTTTCTTATAAATATATAATTGGATTATATATATACACACCCATCCATTTATATCTTATCTAAGTACTTATATCATGAGTAAAATATAATACAATATACGTACGTACTTATAACATGAGTTTACTTTAAACAAATGTCAAATATTTTCGCCGATAAAATAATCATAATCACTTTATAATATTGAAATACATTTTAAGTCATCTCTTATAGTTTGAGGCATAATACCCTTTAATCTTCCATTATAAGTATATAATCTCACGCTATAAGATCGTGACTAAAATCCTATATAAATATTATGATTATACACTCTGTTAATTCCATTGTAAAATTCCATTAAAAAAAGTCAAAGTGTTGATTTAAGTTGAACCTAAACAATCCTATCCCATTCGAACCTAACCTATCCTAACCTATTCTAACCTAACCTAATCTTACTTAAGTATACATGTACACTAGTAACTAGTATATATGCATATATGCATATATGCATATATTATTTATATTGATACTATTAAATTCATACCCTAATCATATATGAAATGACCCTCTCTTTTTCTCTCTCTCATTGTGTTGTCATTATATTGTATTAGTGGACCTCTCCCTATTT
Source organism: Mesoplophora pulchra (assembly GCA_034697405.1). NCBI lineage: Eukaryota > Metazoa > Arthropoda > Arachnida > Sarcoptiformes > Mesoplophoridae > Mesoplophora > Mesoplophora pulchra. The sequence continues at coordinate 4,440 of JAQIXB010000513.1, read as the reverse complement.
TACATGCCATTCTTATCTATTACTAGTGAATCTCTAGTATATGTCTGGTACATTGTAATAGCATATATCTATCTATGCTATTATAATGGTGACTTTCCGCTGTCAATCAAAAAAACGGCGGTGGCATCGTTCAGGTGTGAGACGTCTAAACACAGGTGAGAGAAAAGAAAGAGCATACATGATACTATACTATATATGCATGATGCTAGTATATGTCATGATTTTATAGTGCATATACTCATAGTGATAGGTAAGAGACCACCCATGGATCTATCACTAGTATTTGTTGGCTCTCATATTAGTTGGGATTTATATTGTTTAAGGATTGGCCATATCCGGAATATTCTATACAATTGGGAAGAGGGGAATTTTTTTTTGGAAATAATGGGGGAATAATCGCAAATAAATAAAAAGGCATTTTTTCATATTAAATAATATTGACACTAGTATACCTTGTGTCAATATTATTGCTAGTTTAATTAGGGATGGCCATATCCGGAACATTTGAAGATTTAGAATTTGAATATATCATTTGTGGAATCGTGGAAAAATTAAGGGAAAATCCTTTATTTTTATAGCTTTTATTTGGGAATTTCCTATTTATTAATATAAAGAATAAAATCTTAAAGATTAATCGCACTAGATAATATGTACTATAGATATTCTATTGAATTAAGAGACATTTTGTAGTATTATTTTTATTGAAAAGTTGTAAACTTTTTTGTAGCTAAATTGGCTAAATATGCTACTATGCGCATTGAGTTGCGCAATGCGCATATCTGCATATTATTACCGTATTTAAATAGACAAAACGCTTACAACTTTTACACTCAGTGTAACATTTAAGTTCTATGTTAATATTGTCTCTCAATTCTATGGAATTACTAAATTATTGTTAAATACTAGAGATAAGTTAATTTTTCAAAAAGAAAACTTAGGAAAATTTAGTTATTTTAAAAGATTTTTTAAAAGAAAGTAAAAGCATGGAAAATATATATTTTAGGGAATATGAGGAATTTGCCATCACTAATACTTAAATGGTATGGTGCAAGTGACAGTATTGGCACCTATTATATTCCATTGCATTTTATCAATAAATACTATCAAATTATTTGTAAACTATGAACACATATTATAATAGAATATATTGAAAAATCATAGACATCACGCGTTACAATATATATACGATAATAGCATATGTTTAGTATATTTTAGTATATATTATAACACTGTGAGAATGTTACAAATTATACAGTGGTGTCAAATCATACTTTTAATTGAACATTTCCACAGCATATATATACACAGTATATATATATATATATATATATATATACGCTGTTTACACATTTCAAAGTTAAAATTAGTATTTTTTTCATCATAATAATCATCATGATCATGATCATATGTGTAAATAAATACAGTAATACCTCAAAAAAGCGAACATTAAATCACTATTATGTTCATTTTATAGATGATATGAGGTTTTACTGTATTAAAATTTTAATGTATAAATAATATTGATTTTAAAATTATTGAAAATATATATGTTCATATATTTATTTCATTTTATTTTTTATCTTTTTACAGATTTATGAGGTTTTCCTGTATCCATGGTGTACACACATATCACACTCTATGATGGTGAATATGATGGTAAATAATAAATTGCGTTATAAAATGCGTGAAAAGCGCGTTTTTTTTCGTCTCTCATCACAATTGAAGCGTACGATTTCAATGGCTTTGGACCAAAAAAAAACGGCACACATTAAATAGCACATTAAATAGCAAATTACGTACAAAAAAAAACTAAATACGGTATGTTTTAAGAGTAAACACATGGTAACACACGCATACACATACACTTACACATTCACTTACACATTCACTAACAATTTCGGTATGTTAACTAACTATGTATATTCATATATACACTCTGTTCACAAATATTTTACAATGAATGAATGAAACACATGCATATTTTTTAGCATTATATACATACATAACATTGTCGTTTATTTGTGAACATAGTGTATATATAGATATTGTTTCCGCCGCAAAGTATTTTCCTATTAAATGTTCATGATACGCATAAATACGCATTAAAATTGATAGTGACAAACGCTTAATGATCCATATATTTTACATATATACTAATACGTGTACTAATACTAGTACATGTGCTAATATTATAGAGTATGAACATTCCGGAGTTTTTCTTAAAATTCCTGACAATTTTTTTTTCATTGAAAATACTATATTATTTAGAAATTTTTCAATATTTTTAAATATATATATATTTTCAAATATTAAATATAATTTTTATTATGTGTATATTCGAACATTCGGGGAATATATTGGAAATTCCCATTTTGTGCTGACACTATATTTATATTTAATTTAGAAATTATGAGCGTAAAATTTAAATAAATATTTTTAAAAAAAATATTGAAAAATATTCATTAATTTATTTTTTAAAATTTATGATTAAAATATATTTAAATTATTATTATCACACATTTATTTAAAAATGATCTAAAATTAGTAAATATTTTAGAATATATTTTAATATATTATTATATTTAATGACAAATAAATGATCCGTTCAATTGTCTAATGATTAATGAATGGAAACACATGTTAAAAGTGCCGTCATTTCCAAAGAATTTTCCATCATTATATTTTTAGTATTTTTAACTATAATTTAGTCATATATTTAAATTTATGAGTGTCGGCACATTCCATGAAATAATAAAATAAATTTCATATAATATATTTCAAAGAATATTACTGATGTTCCCATTGTTTCCAAAGTAATTTCACGAAATTTTCTTTTAGTAAATTCCTTAAAAATAAATAGAAAAATTCCCTAAAAAAATTTGAGAATAATTAAAAAATTAATATATTATCATAAAAAATTTTTAAATATAATATATTTTATTCCGGAATTTTCCGACTCTATATTCAAAATATGGCATATATATACACATATATGTGTATCATATTAAAAAATTAGCATTAAATAAAATGAAAAAAAATATAATTATAAATATTTAAAAAATTAAATGAAAGAAAAAGAGGGCATTATAACAGACAAATAACATACTAAAGTGCACACATCATATCAGTACGCATACTATCAAATAACTACCCTTTTACCTCACTTTTTAGACACAATTATTTGAAAATTTAAATATAATTTAAATATATGCTCAAAAAAATTAGTACATTTTTATAGTAAATATGTTTATATTATCATCTTATGATATAAGTGTGTGAATAATATATTATACCTTAGGCTATAATGTCTAAAAAGTGAGGTAAATGTGAAAGATGTTAAAAGGGCCCCCCTATTATAAGGGGGGGGGCTAATGATAAAGAAGAACATGTGTTTCAACATAGTACTTAACGCATGTCATTCATTTTGACACATTGAAGTAAACTAGCACTAGTATACGCATTAGTATATACAGTATTACATTAGTACATATATTAGTGCGTATACTTATACTTTGGTACCACTAATATTACACACTATTAAATAATGTAATTTATTCCATAAAATTAATATAATAAAAATTTAAAGAAAAATTTCAACACATAAATGAAATAATTGCGATAAAAAAAGCATAAAAAATTATATTTTATTTCATTTTAAATTTTAAATTTTAAATTTTAAATTTTGAAATTTAAAATTAAATAATAGTAAATGTGAATAGTACATGTGAATAGTGATAAACACACTATTATTGTATTCATTCGTGATGATCGTTTATATTATTATTATGTATACGTTATTCAATGAAAAGAAAGAGATCCCATGATTCATTCCCCATGTAAATGATCCGTGAATAGCACTCATAAATGAGGTGCGGCTTTTCATACATTTTATAATGTATTTTCATATTTTTTTTTATTTTTTATTTTTTTATTATTTATTATTTATTATTATTATTATCATCATCATATTCTTATAATTCACCACTCACTTAAGAATATAGATACAGGAAAATCTCTGTATATAATGTTCAATACATTTTTAGTATATTTTTAGTATATATGCATAACATTAACACGCTTATAGCTCGAGGTTAATACAATGCTTATATATAATATATTAAAATTTTAATGTATATTTTTGTAATTTATTTAATTATTGAGTTTAAATGTTGAGGTTTTTGAGGTTTTACTGTAATAATGAGATAATTTTAAGACCTATAAATGTGTATGTTTAAAAATGTATTTTATTTTTGGAAAAAAATTTATAAATATATTTTTTTTAAAAAAATATAAATATAAATTTTATTTTAAAAATAAATATTTAATATATTTATTGATGTCATTTATGAATATATCATAATTTAAATATGATAATAAAATGTAAATAAATATTATAATTATTAAAATGTTAAAATTATGTGATAATAAAAAAAATTTGAT
>JAQIXB010000512.1:0-16728 GCA_034697405.1 Mesoplophora pulchra | reverse complement strand
AACAAATCCACGGGTGTCCTGAAATGGTGTACCATTATTCATTGTCTTGATATTTGTGATACTAGTGCTGGTACTAGCATCTTAGATTGTCGGACCCCTGAGAGAGTGTGGCATCATATCAGACTCACTGTGAACACATATTATTATACGCCGATATCTTTGTGCGTATGGAATGCGCTTTATATTTTATACGCTCAATTTTTTAGTTCTTATATAATGTGCGCATAATTTAAGGAAAGCTGAGATTGTCTATTACATTATTAGTGTGTATTATATGTATTATATTAGCATTTTAGTATTCATTTACTAATATTTTTTATTTTAAAATGCACATAAAAATGCTTAGTATTTTTTTATTTATTGATGCCATTGTAACCATACATGAATGATATAATATTATTATACATATATGTATATACTTATACTTATATAGTACTTTTAGAACTCTTTTTTAAGTAAAAACAATATACAGACACGTTAAGTACACGCATATTACTGATCATCAATAAAAGAGTACTCCACCCAAAGATCTCTTTATTATGCAATAAATGTATAATGCTCAAATAATGTTCACATATTAAATAATATGCAATTAAAGTACGTATGGTTACATATACATATATCCATGTATAGTGTACACATATAATGATAAAGATAATCATTTAATAATAACAAAGAATTTCGTGTGTTAAATATGATTATTGTAATTATCATACAATACACACATAGCCATACACTAATACGTTCAAAAAATTCATTCTTTAAAAATATGAGCATTATTTTTTCGTTTAAAAAAGTTTTTAAAATTTAATTTTTTCATATATATTATTATTATACGTTTTTCATAATAATAAACGTTTGTAATATACGTACGTGTACATGTTATTCATCGTTTATATTTCATTATATTTCTTTTTCTTATTCTTTTCATTTCATGGGTACACTCCCGATTTGCAACTTTCACAGCAGTAAACGACTGAAAATACTAGTACTTACTAGTAGTAGTAGTATTACTGAAAAGAAAGAAACTAAAACTCAGCAATATAATGTAAGGCCTCTTTAAAAGTGCTCATTTCTCAGTGTTGACCCTCAGTAAAGCGATTCGATTACAATTTTGGGACATAATAAATCACGATCGTGACAGAAACAGAATTGCAATAAACGAGTTTTTGTATTTAACTGTATGCCGACGCTGTCGGACACCTTTTCGCTTCTGAACGATCATGCATCTATTTGTTTCATTTCAGTTTAACAGACTTTTACTAAATACTAATACCTGCCACTAGTACACCAGTGTTTCTTATATTAATACACTAGCGTACAGTGTAGTGTAGCTTATAGTGTAGTGTTAGCATACCTGCTTTAACACTCACAGCATATTCATTTATATATTATTATACATTTACATGTATATGCATGTATATTATACATGTATTATAAAGAATATATTCTTATGTACTTGTATAGTTATACTTACTTATTTAGTGCTAGTGAATGTATTATAAATATCTACTCTGTGCTTCAAATTAAGATTGATTTTACACATGCATTTTTTTTATATATATAATAAAAAATAATATATCGTAAAGCAATGTAATGCATTCACCCGAATATTATGTTTATTATTATAATAAATTTAATATTTTTTTCAAATTTATAACATTAATATATTAAATTATGTTTTAAGTAAAAAAAGTACTTTTATTAATTGGGATAATATAAATGTAAATTTCTATATATCTTTTTATATATAAAAATAGTATATAAAATTATTAATATGAATTTTAAAAATGTAAATGATATATATCATAATAATTTTTATTATTTTCTCTAAGTCGATATATATTTATATCTTTAGTATGATACTAGTATATATAATAAGTTACTAAGTTTCTATCTTATTATGAGATTCGGGGTGTATATATATATATATATATATATTAATGTTAACCTATTTGTATCTCCACCCTGAAATTGCAAACTGTTAGTTAATCAGTCCCATGAAAGTTGTATTTAATATGTATTAAAAAAGTGAACATTTCAGTGGAGAATTGCAATTCTCAAAAATTTCATTTTTTCTTTTTTTTAGTAAATCCCTTTTGGGCATTTATAAAAGACACTATCATATTCCCCATTTTAGATTAACTATAGACTATTACTATAACATGAGATTAAAAATTATATATACACACACATTTATATTATACGAATATATATTATTATAAATATACTAGTTTATGTGTATATTTATTTCTGCTATTTATTTCGGTTATTTACTTCGTTTTAATAAATATCAGTTTCATTTATTTGGACGTGTAAATTATTAATTAACTTTTTTTAAACTTTCATTAAATAGCATATGATGTAAACTTTTAGCATTTAAACGTTTTGTAAATAACAAATTTAATATTAAATTTACATTAATGTTAATGCATTTTTCATATGCAATTTATATTAACGTTTAGTTTATTTCAATGTACAAAAAAAGTATTACATGCAATTATTATAATATACTTAGAAATGTGTATAAATGCATAGTATACATTTAGTATACATGTATTGATTGAGATGGTAAACTATAAACGTGTTATATACTGATAAATCCTTCAGTGATGTCCAAAATCACAATAAATTATTATTATCTAAAAATAAGTGATATTTAATAGTTATTTTACATGCAATGAATAGAGCATTGAAAATGTTACCACACTATTATTATTACCATTTAAATGTGTTATTATTATAATTAAAAATTTATTTAAAAATATGTTACAATATAATTTTTAAATAATTTTATTATAAAAATATATAACAATTATCATTATTACTTCAAATATAATAAACATATGCACATGAAATATTAAATTATAATACTAGTTAATGACATGTGATTACTGATTTAAAATAGATACTAAATGATGGGAAAATTATTGATTTTTTCGTTAAAATAAAAATAAAGAAAATATTGGAATATATTTCTAATTTTATATTTATTTATTTTTTTGTTTAAAAAATTACTTTAATATAATATGCCATTTTTAAAGATTTTATCGATAAAATATGTTAAAAATTTATTAATGTAATTATTAAGCATATGAATTAACATTTATCGAATATTTTATTTATTTCTTAATAAAATTGCATTTTAATAGTAATTCATAATAAAAAATAAAATAAACTACTAGCTAGTATTTTTATTTATTTAGCTTTTATAATTAATCAGTTTATAATAAAATTAATAGCGTTTTTTTATTTAATATCTATTATATGCGAGTGTTATCCATTATTGAATATAAAGGCATAACAATAATAATTATAAATCATATGAAAATTTTAAAAAAATATAATTGAATTTTTAATTAGAAAATGATTATCATTTTAATGAATAAAATTAAAATTATATATGAATTTTATTTATCATTAAAATAATTTTTTGGTACGCATTATATGCAAAAATAAAATTGAAATATTTATTTTATAAATAATTATATTATTTTTTGCACTCAATTTTTTGAGATTTTAAGTTAAAAACACTAATTTATTATATTGTATTTAAGTTTTTTAAAAATAATTTAATATAATTTTTAACTTTAAAAAAATGTCAAAATATAAAAGCGGAAAATTTAAGCATTATTCTATATCTTAAATATTGATAATCAAAAATAACAATATGCGTGTTATTTTAATAATTTAAACATTAAATTAATTAAACACCCTGTATTAGGGTGCCTTTGAAATGAATCGAATTTATTTAATTGTAATTTATTTAATAATTTTTAAAAATAAAAATATAAAAATATAATTTATTATATTTTTTGAATAAAATTTATTATTTTATGTTTAACATTCAATAATAATGGTTGTAAATGATTAGAATTATAACGGAATATATTATTTTAATGCAATAAATTGTGAGATTTATAACTTTGTTAACTATTACTATAACTAGTATATATAATATACTACAATAAAAATTGATCTGTCACTAGTCTCACGCAATAAATATTATCAAATACTTAATAAAATGAGGACTTTAAATAAATTAATTTTATTTTTTGACTGTGATTTAAAAATAATGTAAAATGAAAAAAGAAAATGCCGACATATTTAGAGCCGAACGCCTTTAATATTATATTATTCTTTAAAATTATATTTTAAAATATGGCGTCACATTTAACACATTTCTTATGCAAAATTTAAATTTAATTTTAAATGCTAATATTTGAATTTAAATATTTAAAAAAATTAACGAAATATATTTGTTTATTTCAGCATTAAATTTTCATTTTCATCCACGATGTGTCTCATCGTATGTATCATCAGTGAACATCTCTCATACGATATATATGATCGTATATATGAACATTATACACATTATACACACATTGGAAATGCATATAAATACAAAACGATGCCAAAAATCCATGGTAAGATGTGTGTCTGTGTTTAGGGACGGAAACATTTCGTCCCTCTTTTTTCAAATAAAAATACGAAGAAAATGCTGCATTCGCGCTGTATATATATATTCACATTATATACATTGCTAGTATGTTAGTATACGTGCTAGTATACATTCCCAATACTATATAGTAGTATTGGATGAGTATTCGTCAACGTAAATATATACGTCGAACATGCATCTCGTTCTTGTGGAGTGCAAACGGATGCAGTCGTATCGGGTTTCATCCGTGTACACGGGAAAGTTGCGTCTGTAATCCCAGAACAGGCTATGTATATGTGCATAGCTCAAGAAACTAGCAATATATATATATACACTATATATTGAATAGATGTGATCTAAAGAGAAAAGAAAGTGACGCACACTTTCAACTGAACTAAAACTAACTAAACTCAACTAAACTAAGCTAAACTGAATTGAACCTAAGTTTAGAAGGACATTGCTAAGGCTAAAAGATTACTTTAGTCTGTTTAGTTATCGCTATTCCTTCCCATATTACTTTTCACAATATGAATATTATATTTTTTTCTGCAAATATTGATAGTTTTACATTAAATATTTTTTACTAGTACTAACACTATTACGTACTAACATTATAAATATATTCTATATTTTAAAAGAAATTTTTCATTATTATAAAATATTTGATAATATTTATATAAATCATTTATTTTAAAAATATAATCTATGAAAAGATCGCATTTTAAAAAGAAATTCATTATAAATTATAAAACACAATTTCAATACGCATTTAAATTAATTAAATATATGATTATTATAATGCTCTCAAAATACAGATGTTTTTGGCATAAGTATTGAACGTTTAAATATTTTTTTGTTCAAAAGTCTCGCGTATGCATTTAGAACTAGATACTACTACTAGCAAATTTAAAAGCTAAAAATGCACATCAATTGAGCATCGCATTTATCGAGGAATTTGAGACGAAATGCAGAGACCGAAAATTCAGACAAAAACTAGTAACATAAGCAGAGGGTATCTATGATAATGATCAAAAAAGTGTATGAATGTATCGTTTGAGTATTGTACAAATGCCCCATTCGAAGAGAGATCTTTTTATTGTGCTGTGAAATTAGCTTATAGCAGATTAGGATATCTCTCACCTAATAATAAGTATCGGGCATATGTGTATACATATTGTATATGTGTATTTTATTGGGTCCATGGGGTGGCGGATGGGGTGTGCATAGGGTGGCGGTGTTCGGGGCCATGGGTTATTTGAGATTCTTTAAACCTAATGTTTGGTGCGGTGAGAGTAACTCAAAAGTGGAGATATACATATATATATGTATATATATACAGAAATGTAAGCAGCTGTGCATGAAAAGCATCAAAAGAAAGAAGCAAAAGAAGGAACTAGCAATAGCACTAGCAACAGTACTAGCAATGGTACGTTATCTCATCACAGCATCTTGATTGTGGTAAACTCAATGCTGTACATTTTGAGCATTTCTCTATTCACAGCATTCAGCTGAAAACTCACATACGTATACATATATATTCACTGCATTCTGTCTAATACTTAACAGACATACTAGTGCTAGTAAAAATACGTTGTGCTTTTTTAACACGGCTGCAAAATTCACAAACAGGCAACATTTTTCATTTCTAGTATTTTGTATTTTTGAATTTTTCGCGTATATTTTGCTAGTATTTTGTACTATTGAATCGAATTTCGAAGACAAAGACAGTATTTTCGTTTAAAAAAATATAAGAAAAATGATCGAAGAAATTCCCCGTATTTCTTTACATATCTATCTATATACTAGTTATTTATACTATAAACTATACATATACATATAAACTATTTGAAAAGGGACTGTTTAAACTAATGTTTGAATAAGTAAATGACCACCAAAGAAGGACCATGATCGTGATTAAAGCTCAAACATGAGCTAAATTATATGTTTAATGTCAAAAGTAAACATAATATTGGTTATGGGTTTGTGGGGTGTCTGTACGTGTATGATGATTACAGGTTAACTATGGTTAAGAGCTGTTTTAGTAAATCTCTTTACCATCGCTGTGCACTAAATCAGTAGCACCGTAATAAGTATTTTTGGATCACGCTATAACTAAAGTGTGACTCTGATTGATATAACCAATACTTTGTCAATCATAATCGGTTTCATTCGATTCCTTTGCTTTTATGCATGTGCAACAATACGTTACAACAATTGAATTTTCCATTATATATATTTATAATATTATTTGCGTTTTGCATTTTCTTTTTCAATTTTTAAATTATAATCTTTAAAATGTTAAAATTTTAAATTTTCTTTTCCTATGACATGATGTTTGAAGAGCAAAAGACAAATATAATGTTTTTTTCTCTCAAATAATTGTACACTAAAACGTGTGTAATGTGAATATGTAATTCAAAAGGAACAAAATTCAATATGTATATAAACTATATAAACTAGTATATCTGTATAGATTGATAGATATACACATATATATGTATATATACACTTTTATAATATATATTCTCTTTCCAATTTGAAAGTATGCTGCCAAAACTTAGCATCATGACGATACTAGATACTATTTATAGTCTTAAAAAGTAACCGTATATTACTTTAAATACAGGGATAAATTAGTTACTAGTCTTAAATATTATATATATAGAATAAGTAAATAATACAAAATTTTACTTTTAAAATCAGCTGATTTTTTTGGAAATATTAAAGTTATTATTATTATTATTATTACATATTACATATTTTCATGTATATTATCATTATTATTTTAATTATTATAATAATATAATTAATATGATAAATTATTGTGAACCTTACTTATTGGGCAGAGACACCACAATCACCAATTCACAGATAATTGTTTTGTTTAATTAATTAATAGGATGATTAACTAAAACTGTGGTTTTTTAAAAGTTCGTATTATGTATGTTTAATTCGTCATATAATTTATAATGATGAATAATATAATAATGAAATATCGTTTTAATGAATGAAAATCGTATGTTCCCCCATAATAAGAAAATTGTTTTCATTCATAATTATAATTCGCATTTTGTGTTTATGACGCATTCACAAAAATGTTGCCTTTCGTTGGAATGTAAATTTCAAATAATATGTCATTACGTATATTTCGTATTTCATAACGCTGAATGTGCGGCGCCTCCGACCGTGGTAGCGCTGTAATCGACACCGGCGGCGGCGGCGGCGGCACTTAGTTGTAGCATAGTATCTGCGGATGGTGGTGTGTGCATGACTAGTGAAGGTGGGGCCACGTCCGCCAAATGATGATGCGGATGATGCGAATGTGTCGCCGTTCCCAAATGATGGTGATTTAATCTAAACCCATGATACAATGCTGATTGTGTGGCCGTAGCCGCGGATTGATTTGGTACATTGACTGACGCTAATTGCTGATGATGATGTCCCATCTGATGATTCCCTATATTATGTCCTATTAAATGGTCCGATCCGCTGTTTGTGCGCAGAGATGTGCCATCATTGGACGAATCATCACTGTCATTTCCCGAATTCGATGATTCATTCATACCCTTTCCTCCGCCCGATAATGATTTAATCCCTGATCCTGAACTGCCGTTACCCTTTTCTGACGGATCCCTTCAAATTAATTACATTCATTTATTATTAACTAAATTAAGGCACACATAAAAATCAAATCGCTTTTCATTACACGTTCAGTATATTACAGTGCATTCCATTAAATTTATGTATTGTTATTTATTATATTAATGAATATATAAATAAATAAATTAATGTAATAAATGAATGAAATGAACTAAACTATGATATGTTTAAGTTAACTAAGCTAACTAGAAAGCAAGTTAAAGTTAAGCTTAACTATGATCGCTAAAAATGATCAATATGTTTACCTTTCTTTAGCTTCGGCGGCTCTGTCACGCTGACGTCTGTACATGTTAATAGATGATTAATTAAATAGATTATTATTGCGATTACATGAGAGCTTTGAAAAAATGCTCACTTAACTCTTACCTATTTTTAAACCAATTACTAACTGCAAAAGAAAAATATTGCATTAAAATAAAAAATTTAAATTAAATTCCATTCAATGAATCAAATATAAACAAAAATCGCTTTTAATTAATTAGAGGATGCCTGTACCTTGAGTCGTGGTTAGTCCTGTGGCCTCTGCTAATTCCCGTTTTTCCCGTGGTGATGGATAAGGATTATGAGCGTACCATTCCCGGAGGACATTACGGGATTTTTCTTTGAAACAATAGGATGTTTCTTCACCGTCCCAAATGGTCCGTGGCAATGGGAATTTCCTTCGAATGCGGTATTTTCCGACGGCCCCGAGAGGACGACCGCGGAGTCTTTCGGCCTCAATATAGTGCGCTTTGAGCCATAATGATTGCAACTTTGGATGTGAACTAGCACTAAAATTGTGACTCTCTAGTATGCGATATAAATCTTTAAAATGCCCTCTAAAAAATTTAGTGAATTAAATGATAGTATACATTAATAATTTTTATTATTTTTATGTGCATAATTATTTAAAAAAACAAATTTTGAATTAAATGTCATTTGAATTTTATTTAATCATCAATAATTTGAAATTTATTCTTTGAAAATATTTAAACATAAAATGTTTATAATTACTAAAGAGATGAATATCTTTTTATATAATTTATATTAAATTAATATTAATAATATTAATTTATAATATTAATTAAATATCAATTTTAAAAACATTAAAAAATATTTTCATAATGAACTATTTTTAAATTTACTCTGATAATTGCTAAATTCGCATTTGATATTATAGGAATTAAATGACATACAACAGTATATTTGTAACTACTAGTGTATACTAGTAATATTACTATCAATGTGTGTATTAAAATTAGAGATGATAATATAAGTTTCTAAAGAATTTGTTTAGATATTTAATACAAAAAACTATTATATTATATATGTATATTTTAAAATATAATACATCATTATCAATATCAGTTAACTTTGAGATAATTACGCATAAATTACTAATTTAAAAAATTAGTTATTTTACACATTAACCATTATTATAATTATAATTATTATATGATATTTAATTTAAAGAGGATCCAATTGCTATGTCTTCCTTAGCTTAACTATTCACTAGTAATGCTAATAGTAATACTAATAGTAAAAAATAGCAATAGCAATTTTTTCCATGGAATATTTAATTAATGTAATAGTATTTTGTTTCTTTTACTGTAACTAATTAAAAATTGCAAGGCCAACTAGAAAAAAGCAAGTTTTTCTCAATTTCTTACCTGTGAAACGCAACCATAGCTTTAGCCTTAAGGACAGATTCGTTCTTTTGGAGATGTTCACACGCCGGGAGTGACCACAGGAACCGTCCCAAACGATCGATGTTTCCCGACTGTTGTAATACTTCACACACACATGCAACTTGCTCCTGAGTGAAGCCGAATGATGGTAATAGTCCCGGTGATGTCGGATTTGGACATCCCGAAGATGGTGATATTCCGAGTGTTGTCTGAGCTGAGCCATGACCGCTCAAAGACACCGCCATTCCTGACATTTGCAATGCTGAAGCAGCATCAGGCTGATGTCCCACAATCATTTCTCACATTTAATATTAATCATTAAATGCAAAAATGATAATAAATATCTAATAATTTAGTATATGTCCCGTATTAAGCGATGATATTAATGATAATAATTAGCGAATGACATACACTGGCGTTTGGGCAATGGACATTCACAATATTATTAAATATTAAGAAAAATTCACAAAAAAATAACTATGAAATAACCGTTCCGCACACGTATTTTGAATGTCGAAAAATTCTTTCTCTATGAGTATATTCTCTTTTTTTTAGTATATTCTCTTTTTTAGTATATATACTTTAAACACAGACACAAATATCAGGCATTTGAATCTAAAACCCTTCAGGCCTTAGCCAAGAGAAAGGCCCATCTGTATTAAGTGCCTATTTTCTCTTCAATCGCTATTACTATTGCTATTGCTGCTGACTCTATGAGTATTTGGACTGAATGATGAGCTCAGCGTAAACTCAAAGAGAAAACTTAAGAAACGGCATAAGAAAAACGATGACGTCCGTCGCAATCTGAGACTGTATATGCAAAAAGAAGAGACCTGAAAACGTCAAAGAAAAGCAAAAGCATAATCTTTTAACAGCGCAATGCGCGCATATCACATTATGCAACTGCAGATCTTTGCCATCATGACGATTATATACTAACATATACTCACATATACTAACATACACTAGTAATACTATGCCTCTTACAACTCAATGGCTGTTCACTTAAAGCGAATCATTACCATTGGTTCGGTGAATTGTGTTTAGCATTACCATTAGTAACCGCCCACAAACTACTATCATACCATTTTCTTCGTGCACTCTTTTGATTTACCATTTACCCCCACTTTTTGTTGCCCCTATCTTTTTCTTTTCTCTCTTTTGCACTTCTGCTTTAACTATATGTTCACTAGCAAAAAGATGCGTTTGGGGAGTCTTTATTATTACTATTATTATTATTATTATTATCATTATTATTATTATTATTATTTCATTTCTGAAACTTTTTGTTTTTAGAAAATTTATTACAATGATGACCGACGATGTGATGATACGTGTGATTGATTTTACAGATATTACTTAATAATAGAGGTAAGTTATAGTTAGTAAATAAATAGAATTAGCCATTAGCAATGCTAGTAATGCTAGTAAATGCTAGTAGTAGTTAATGTAATGAATATTAATTCATTCTTAAACAATACACACACATATATATACATTAATAATAATAACAATATGTTAATAGTGCACTAATATAATATTACATATAATATATAAGAGTATTATGTTTTAAGAATGTTTTAAAGTATTATATGTGTATGTGTTCAGTTTAGCATTGTAAAGTGCTTTTAAAATGATGCTCTATTAATACATAGACATGGTAATAGGCATGGAAAGTATACCACGCTCTTAGAAGAGCTAAATTTAGAATTTAGAATTTCCAGAGTTTAGAAAAAGTTAGTCATAGTCATAGTTAAAGTTAAGTTAAAGACTATGTAATGTGAGTCATGTTCGAATATGCATGTGTCATGAAATTCGAACACATGTAAAAACAAATATATAACTAACGTTATAACTTTTATAATAAATGCAAAATACTATTGTACAATAAATGTATTTTCGCAGTATATACCAATGACTGTATATATATTTTAGTTTATTATATAATATATATATATAATTATATTATATAAACTTAAACTTAAACAATATACATTTTAAAAAATATTTTCACATTTACACGTTATTACACAGTGAATGGATCGTCACAAAAAATGCAATTTACGCAATTGACTCATACATATATATGTACCGCGCGTATGTGTATGTACCGTTATATCGTGATTCATGATAAAATGAACATTATAAAGAGTAATTTTAGGGCTATTATTTTAATAGAAAATAATGTGTTTAATTTTTGTAATGCTCATCTGTACTATAAATATATGTACTGCATATACACATACATATACATGTACTAGTGTTATATATTTATATATTGATTGAAATGAAAAAATGTTAGTATCCTTTAACAATTGTGCACTCTTTACACACTTTTTAAATATTTATTTACGTGGATTCTGTTCCTTCCCTTTACCATTTCCGGTCAGTGTATAGTGTATAATATAAGTGTTCAGTATGAGTACTAAAAAGGAGTGAGTTTTTGTCAATGATGGTAAATGGTGGTCATTGTTGGTCATTGCATTGTTGATGCAGTTGTTGTTGATTCTGAAGTTTCATCGTTAGTTTAATGTAAAATTTTCAAACAAAATTCACACAAAAGATATTCACTCAGTATTGTACATACTGCTAATATATAATATAATAGCACTTCAACTATAAGCATAGTGCTGCTATTCCCGACTTTTGCCTTTTGATGACTTTATAGTGTTTCGGATCATTGTAGAGGGGTGAGCTTTACAATGATTATACTGTGGTAACTGACTTTGGTTTTGAATTTTAACACTATGGATATACATAACATGCATTAAAAAGAGAATGCATTTCCATTATTATTTCGGCATTCGGTACGTATTCTTTGATATGTAAGCAAATCATTTACTAGCAAAAGGACTAGCGAAAGGGGGTACCCGTTTCAGTTTACGGATTTATGTAAACACAATTTTTGCATACCTTTTTACAGCATGAAACATACTCTAAGAACATACATAGACTATTAAATACAATGGAAATGTATTACCATTGAATATATGCGTTAAGTTAAGTTTTGGTTTTGGTTTAGGTTTAGGTTAAAGTTTAGACTATGAATACATAAAATGCAAATGAAATGCAATGTATGTATGTATGTATGTATGGTGCTTTTGTGAAAGAACTTCAAAATACACAATGGAAACACACATACTATGAGCATACTGTGGTATTCATTCATTGAGATTTACTAAATCGTTAGTGAAAAGAATAACGCGAATAGTAAAAGAGTAGAATTTCTGTAACAACAACAATTAACCATAGGGTATGTATAAACATAAATGCTAGTATAAATAGCAGCTATAAATAGTAAGGCATAATATTATCTAGTATATTTAACTATTTTTATTCTGCTAATATATTTGAAACTTAAACCATTAATATTAATTCATTGTTTAAATAGTTTCTAACTAGTATTCTCTTTATTATTATAATAAACTATGCACACATATACGCATTGCCATAAAACTATTGTTAACAAAGGCATTGTACAATATACTAGTTATTGATAATAGAAAATCAATAAATAGCATATATAGTGTAATAGGAATACAATAAATATTATTTGCTAATACTGGAATAGTATACATTAGTAATAGAATTAAATAATTCGATATGAGTATAACGGTTATATATATAAATGAACATATTCGCATCGAATTAAATAAAACACATAATATCATATCATCATTTTCAAAATGAATGTCAAAAGATAATGGCTTTGGCTATGGCTATGGTAACGATGATGATGATGAAAATTTAAAACGATATTTTTACCGATGGTGACAAAAACTTATGCTGATGATTAATATGAACATTCTTAAGAGTTTTATTAGAATATACTAGCAATAGTTATACAGTATAAACATCTGTCTTATCTAAAGAGCGGAAGTTGCAATTTTTTTTATTTCATACATATAAATATATATATGTAATTTGGTTGTGCATTTTCGTGCTGAGTTCACGCGTTTTAATAGTTTCAAAGGTTTATTTATGTCTGAACACACAAGTAACAAGTAACAACTACTGCTAGTAGATAGAATAGTATTTATAATAATGAGCTGCAGGGTAAATGCTACTAAAATACTACCGAATTTCACATGAGAGATTTTCTATTACTTAAAAGTTATAATGATAAAAGAAGAAACATGACAAAAAAATGAAATTTGTGTCTATTGATATAATGATAATCATTGTGATAATGATAATTTAGGCTCAGATTGTGATAGAATAACATAACATAACATATCATAGCATAATCATAGAATCGTAATGCTAACAACAGACTAATTTCAACTAAGATGAACTAGTGTATGCATGTGTGTGTGTGTGTGTGTGTGTATGTGTATGTGTGTGTGTGTGTGCGAGTGCAAATACACATACACATTACAGATTATGTATACTAGTTAGTTATAAATACACATAAATTTATATATATTATGAAAGCACATAGTAAAAAAGGACAATGTTCAATTGAGTTTCATTTGTTAGTGTTACATACATATGATGTGCACACACAAAGTACATGCATACAAAATGGTCACGCAATGCTATTTAGAGGGGTGAGAAAAACATAGTAATTTAAAAGTTTTTAAACTCAAAACCCATCTCTTTTCACTGTATATACTTTTCAGTGTATAGTAGAAAATTAACATCGCAACATTTTGAGAGAGAAAAAAAAATTCTTTTGAAAACATTGGCAATTACTACGAATCACGCATTCCCACTAATCATTGACGCCCCTTCAGACCGACACATTCAATCATTCTGCCGCCCTTAGCCCTTAGCCCATTCTCTCATTTCCCGATACTCATTCGACAGTAAATGAAACCGCGAGATTTTTATCCGTGAATAGGAAAACGCTTTAAAAAGCAAAATTAACAATATATATATATCTGTTACTTGTACAGTCGAACCCCTCTATGACGGAATCGATTAGTGATTGAGGGTCTTTCTGTCTTTAAGAGGTTTTTATAATTTTTTTAGAATGTAAATTTTAGTGTTAAATTTTAATAAATATAATTTTACCTCATAAATGAAATAATTTAATATATTTTTAATCATTAATGTGTTTTTAAATTATAAATATTTTCACGGACTGTACATATATGAACAAATGAGCATTAAAATTTTACATCACAATTATTATACAGTATGTACAACGATCAAGGAAGTTTAGTGCGCAGAATTATGCGCATATGTACATGTGTACATATGTACATATTCGCCTTAATTTGTGCAATGAACTTCCTTGATCGTTGTACATACTGTATTATAAAATGCAATAATAATCGTTATTTTGAATATATATTTTGAAAATTGAATGTTAATTTATACCGTATTCGCGATTTTGAAGTAGACTCAATGCACATTTTATGCGTATGTTAGAATTAATTGAGCACACAATTTTCATAAAAATACACATTGAATTTACTTCAAAATATCACGATATAAAAATATATGATAAAAATCTAATTTTTAAATAAAAAATTAAAGTGTCCTTTCGGAGGTTCAATTTATACGGATGATTTTAAAGAAAAAGTGTCCGTTTCGGTTTTAGAGAGACTTAAAGAGGCATCTCTAATGTAACTCTATAACAGTGATTTTGGGAATGGGTTACTCTTTCGTTTAAGAGGGGTTTGACCGTATATATACTACATACTAGTAATATGTGTACACATTTGTATATCAAAAGAATACGATATATATACAATGAGAATAGAAAAGAATATTATATAGCATTATATAGCAGATATTCTACTTGGGTATATGTATCTGTTTAGTTCTTACTTACTGCTAGTACATAATATATATTACATATAGATCTAATGTAATACCATCTGAAACAACATTTTTAAGTATATCAGTTGTTTCTTCTTCATATATACTAGATATATACTATTATAAACTGAGCTACTTTTATTATAACTAAGCATTTGCTATTATATGGGCATAAATTGTACTTATAACACGCCTTCCCATTTGAGTCACGCTTTTTTGAACCACCTGAATACTAGTGAATACTAGTGAATAGTATGCCGTTTCGGTCACATGAATAGCACTCGAATCAAGTTGTCCAACTCCTAGTTTAACATTTAAAATAAACTACTCTCAGATTTTGCGAATACAATAACTTTTATACATACGCTATAATATTCAATGAAATGACAACTCTCTACCCATTGTAAAAATCTATTGTCCCATGCTAGTATATGTGAGTATATGTTTCCCAACATGTGAAGCACTGATGCAGCAATAATAATGAGAACCGAGCATAGGATCACCTCTCCAATTGTTGCCAATTGATTCTTTTCGCGTTGAAAATCGCATATCTCTCTTTTATAATGTTAACTAGTGTGTATAACTGCTGTCATACCTATGGAAAGATCACTTCTAGATCCTAGTTTGTCAACTATTGTTCACTTTGCTAGTAATTGTCACATTCAGAATATGCTAAATTACAATATTTTTCCTTTTACATTCTTAAAGTGAAATATGCTCATTATTATACATATGATATGAATTTATGAATATTTTTAGTGCATACAAACATTTTACGCTCTTTTTATAGTATATTTGAATTAAAATTTAGAGAAGAAATAAGTACTAGTTACTAGTATATAATTTTGACAAAAATTAATAGTTATTTAAATTGTAGTAATAACAATGTTCTTGAAACTAAATATAATTTTAAGTAAATTAATTCTCTCAGATTATTTTCATTATAAAATGACACTAACTATATTTTAGTACACACATACATTATATAATATGATATATATATATATATAAATTAAATAATAATAATGCTTAAATTATAAGTTTTATATAACTATATGATAGTGACTATATAATTATTAAAATAAATTATTTTTATATTATACATAATAATAATTTATAATGACTAAGTTATTGTACAGTTTTATCTTTCACAACATTAGTATGTATCCATAGTATTTAATTTATTAAATA
>JAQIXB010000511.1:0-16730 GCA_034697405.1 Mesoplophora pulchra | reverse complement strand
AAGTTATATTATAACATTGCGAATGCGTATAATAAAATGCAAAAACCATATCAGGCCATAGCCAACTGTAAAAGAGCTCTTTTTATCGACGAAAAGTGTGTTAAGGCACTGTATCACTATGGCAAAGCCGAAATTATGAACGGTGAATACGAAAACGCAAAGAAATATCTGTGCGCAGCAAAAGCCATTGAACCGCAAAACAAATACATTGACGATGAACTCTCAAAATTGGACCGAAGATTACGTAATGACGCCATTCAGTCCGATATGTTATATAAGAAAATGTTTAACGCCATTTCCAATTAACCATATTCACTTCACTATGCAATGGGCGAATGCTTACACTGTATTCGCATTGAGAAACATTGATTTTGAACTGTTAATACATACAATTAAATAGCGTTAATCGACCATTACAGACTTATATAACATTTCATACTCATAAACAGTTTAGAGTGTCAAAAACTGCTTTTTTGCCTTTTTTCAAAAGTGCTCATTTCGCTTAAAAATGTAATTTTTATATTTTTTAAATGCTTTTTCCTAAAAAATATGCTTAAAATTTGACACTCTATTCTTAAAGTATAAAAAATTAAAAAATGAAAAATCAATTATCATATTAAATACATTCATTATTTGCTTTTTAAAGCACTAATAACCGAAATCAGTATTTTTCTAAATATTTTCTTTAAATATAATTTCGAATAAAAATTTAATAATAAAATAATTAAATATATTCATTATTTTGGATCATTCTCTAAAAAGCTCATCGGTCCACAAAAGGGGTCTTTTATCCTGAGGTATCAGACCCCTTTTGGGACAAACGTTTTTATACAAATAGTTTATGTTAAGTTATACGGTATTGGAAATTTTGGAATGACTCAATACACATATATATGCGCATATATGCTAAGAATTAACTGCGGACTCAATGCGCATTGATTCCACTCTAAAATCTAAAATACTGTATATGGAAAGTATGCTTAATTTTTGCTCACATTAAAAGAAAATCGTTTATATTTATTATATTAAAATATAAAAAAATTAACAGATTTTCTCTCAGTAAAGAAAGAGTATAATATAAAATGTTTAAAATGTCATAATATTTTAAGGTTTTAGCATATTAATGTACAGTAATGAATGTAAAATGATTATTATAAAATAATTTAATTTAATTTTAATTATTAAATCACAATTAATTTAAATGATTATTTATAATAATTTTAATGAAAGAAAATGATATAAAAGGAAATAAATATGTTATTATACCCGTAAATGTATATCTCTAATGATAAGAATAACAAAGAACGTCGATACATAACAAAACCTGAATTGAATGTAATGGTGGCATAACATCATTCCATAGTATGAAATTCTATACGATCATTTTCTTTTAAAATTTATTTCATTTAAATTTTGAAATTTAAAAATAAATATAAATCAAAAATGATGTATTCGAAAGTGAAATATTTTCATATTCATAATTAAGACATTATTCGGTAAATATTTAATATTTATAATTTATATGATAATTTAATGATTTTAAAATTAATTTTAATTTTTATTAATGATTCAGATAATCATTTAAAATGATGGTAAAATCATTGTCATTAATATATTTGATAATATTGAAAACATCATATGTGATTAATTTGGATGAAATGGAAACATCATCATTTCCCATGATGATAAACGATACGTGCGGATGGACGTGTGTCAATTGGGAGATGATGGGACCACCTCCGGACGCAATATTGACGATGCCGCCACCGCCGCTTCCACCGTTTCTTCAGATCGCACTTTCAGAGAATCAATCATTTCGCGATGATAATTGCAATTTATGTCATCTTTTTCATGATCCATTGAATTTTGACTCTGAAATAATGCTCCCGAAACCCACGGTTAAAGCCTCTGATTCTTCCGTCTCTGTTATGATCACATCTATCATCGGATCGACCGTCACTTTTGCACTGTTCATAGTGATACTTTTTAAGTGTAAAAAGTAATAAAACATATATTTATGTTTTGCAATTAATTAATAACGAATCAATTTACAGATGGAAAATATTCCCCGTCAGTGATTCATGTCCAATACTTCCCGAGAGTTTTTTAGGCGGTCATAAGTCAGCGCCTCCCCCGTGTTCACCGACTGACTCATGCATATCGCCCGTGGTAAATGAAAAGTCACCACAGAGTGTCATTACGGATTCGCCGAATAAAAAGACATCGATTTCGAGCAAATACTGGAAACGCGGATCTAACACCATCATAAGCACTACCGAAGGACGACAGATGCACGGCGCGTCCATTGACCATGCTACGGATATAGACCCATACAGTGACGCGGCATCGTGTACGTCGAGTCCCGTTTATGCCGAATTAGACGCTGCGGGTGTTAACGTCTCTCATGCATTATCCACACCGACGCCTTTGATTTTAGGCGGACCATCGATTTCTCCATACGCTGTTTGTAACACATACAGTGAAGTCGCGGATGCCGTGAGAATGGCCGCTTTAGGATCATCATCAGCTCTTTTACCGGATGCATCATACGATAATGCGGCATATCTCCCGAGTGTCAACAGCGACAATTACCATTCACGGTCTCTTCGCCGTGCCCATCGTGCGGTCACTTTAGCACAATTGGGAAGTACGACACCACTCCTTCAATCACATTATCATCTAAACAGCGGTTCTCCGCAATTGAATTATTTGACCGGAGGACGCCCTCAAAAGAAACCACGACCTTTACATGCACAACAATTGCAACGTTCAGAATTAACGCGTATGAACGAAGAACTTCAATCGACACGATTGGATCGTCATGGTCATGGACGTCGTCATCATGGTAATTACAGTGATTTACCGGCGCAATCACCCTCTTTAAGTACATTCAGAGTTCCGTATGCATTTAGAGACAATCCTAAGAGACCTCTGCCCCCTGTTCCCGGAGTAAGACTATAATCACATTTTTAAACGGTTTTTATTTATTATTTTACCATACCAAAGGTGGATTTAACTTAAGAGATGTGAAATGACGTATTAAATAATTCTAATATTTATTATGTTATATTTAATTTGTATTAAACATTCATTAAACATTTTCCATTTTATTCCTCTTTTCTTTTCTTTATGCAAAGATCATTTGATAATTACTAAACGAAAATATGAATGTGTACTAAAACTATCGTTAATTTATACGATTTCACACTTTATAATGTTAATTATAATTAAATTAATTAAATAATTTTATTTAAAAAAATGTATATAATGATAATTTTGATGTACATTTATATTTTCATTTTATAACTATTATTATATAATCTTTGCCAAATGATAAAGAAATGGGAATAATTTCTTTTATTTCTTTTTTATAATTTTTAAATTCTTTTAATTAAAATGAATATACATTATCCTTTTTAATGCTATTTACTCATTTAATCGAATTTATTTTGAAACTTTTTTGTATACATAAAGACGTTTATATTCTTAACTATAATTATACTATAATTATACATGTAATATATCCTTTAAATATTTTTTAAAAATTTAAATATTATTATTGCGCTGAATATATTTTCACATTTTTCTTTTTCATATGTGATGATAATTATATGCATCAAATTTTTAACATTAATTTATTTATTTGAACATGAGTATGATGTGAAAATATTTACAGCGCTTTCATTTTTTATATTAATGTATTTATCTATTAATATATGCATAATATTATATATAATAATAATAATACCGTTTTACCTCACTTTTTCTTGACACGGTCTTATATCACGGGGTGAGCACATTTTTTTCTTACCCAAAATATTAACCTGAAAATTCGCGATATAAGACCCTGTCTTATATCTCCAATGAAAAGACCTTTATCCTCATCCCCCGATATAAGACCGTGTCTAAAAAGTGAGGTAAAACGGTATTTATTTTAATACTCACATTTAAATTGATAAAAATATGGAAAATGTTTAATTGCATATGAATGCATTTGTATTTAATTTATGTATATTTTAATATATAAATTTAATTTCATCATTTGTTATTTTTGTGAGTATTTTAAGTGAAATATCATATGACAGGATTCAGACATTTATTATAATATAATTATGCACATATTATACTCATTTTATTAAAATATTTAAATGTTAATTGTAATGTGAAAATGTTTATATATTAATAAATTGAAAGATCGTATCAAAAGCCATTTATAATTGAATCTTTATTATGTGTTAATATTTGACATTTAAGGGTGAATCATATCAATTTAGTCTTTAAATTAATTACATTTTAGTTAATCATAAATAAAAACTAATCACAGATTAAAATTTTAAAAGAATCAAATTGATATGCCGTATAAATGCTATTTTATGAATTTGATTCAAATATAGATTTTACTTTAAAAATATAAATAAATTTTAATTTAATACTTTTTAAATGATAAAATAATTCATTGATATAAATAAAAATTAAACATTTTTTTCTAAAGTGTCGTTATTAACGTTATTTTCGACTTTTGACTCAATTTTCTCCTCCGTTTGGACATTATCATTCACTTCATTAGTATCGGAAGAATCTGAAGGGACAAATGTCGGACATTCAAAATGAACACAGTGAAACACTTCATTAGCACTGTTGAAAGTGCCGACGATTCTTATGAATACGATGGGACGTCTCTCGAATCGAATGATCTGCCATGATCGACATAACTCTTTTCTTTTATCCGCAACAATATGCCAATGCTGTTGATCAGTGGACACTTCAATATAGTAACTGTACGATCGCGAA
This sequence comes from Mesoplophora pulchra, assembly GCA_034697405.1. Classification (NCBI taxonomy): domain Eukaryota; kingdom Metazoa; phylum Arthropoda; class Arachnida; order Sarcoptiformes; family Mesoplophoridae; genus Mesoplophora; species Mesoplophora pulchra. The sequence goes on along the minus strand of JAQIXB010000511.1, from coordinate 11,939 downwards.
TCCGTATCCCATAATAGTAACCTCATGGAGTCTATTAAAAAGGGCTGTGAAAGTTGTACGACAATGGCACCACTGCCGAGCTGATGACACGTGTATCCCGTGTCCCAATCATAGTGATCCCAATCTCCGTTTATGAGCGTGTTACGACTTCGGCTCACCCCTTCAATGACACATGCATTATAAGCTATGGTCGCGACGTTAAAATCGGGCACTAAAATATTTTATTAAATATTTCATTAAATTTTTATTTCGAAATTATATTCTTATTTTTATACGTACCCAATAGACCATGGTCGACATTGAACTTTTTATTCGTAAACATACATTCGAATGAAACCAAATGAAATACGCGATTAACAGTATTATGTGTGCCCACGATACGAATGTACCGAACGACGCGCGGAGGAAAGTAAAGGTATTGCCACGACCGACACAAATACTGAGTATGATCAATTATCAATGCCCAATCTTTTGCGTCCATTGACACTTCAATATAATAACAATACGCGCGCATATCCTTATCCCATAATAGCATTTTAATGTGATTGACAATGCACTGCATACCCAACTTAATGAGTATGCCCTGACCATTGTTCTCATCAATGTGATGACGCGTGAAACCCTTTTCCATGTCATAGTTATTAATAGTGCCATCATTGAGCAGATACTCTCTGTTTTCCCCGTAAATCACGGTCGTGTTATGCTTTTTGGACGCGACATTCTCTTCGGGCATCATACATCCCCTATACCTAAGTTCCGAATCACGTGATTCATTCTGCGCCTGAATCGCGTCTAAAATCGCGTCCGCATTTACGAGTCCCGAATGTCGCACGATATTTAGTAAATCATTCGTCGATATTAACGATAATCGTAACAATTTAATGATGTCATTGACTTCATCGTCGGGGTTTCGCTGTGCCCATTCGTGAATTGATTTGAAAATGTCAATTTCGGGGGCACAAAACGAGTCTCTGCCGATCATTTCCTTCAGAGTCGACGATGATAATGTAAAAAAAGAGTCGTGTTTTATTACGTCTAAAGCATGACGATCGATGAATGTACAGCAAACGTCAGCTAAAGACGTCAGACCATAGATATTGGCGGTGTCATAAATCATGCATACGTTATGAATGTTAAGAGACGCTTTTAAATATTCGCATATCGAAGATTCTAATTCAGTGAAACCGTAGCGATGTGCGGATTCGAATATCTCTAAAACCATTTCTTCGTTAAAAGACGCTAATTGCATGTGACCGCTGTATATGTATTTCAATAGATATTTAAACGCCGCAATCGATGATACGCATATTTCCACCTCTTTTTGTGTCGTTTCTTTCATCCCATTGTATAACAACGCACGGAAATAGTCACTGCGCGCGGCTAAAACCACGCGATGCGCCGGAAAACGGCTCTGTTCTATCACTATGGTCACATCACTGTAATCGTCCGATAAATAAAGAGCCCCGAACTGTTCCGATAATAGCGATAAATGATTCACTTCACCTATAGACGGGGGTGATGATGGTAATTGTGATACCATATGATGATTGTCACTCATTTCTAAATTCGATTTTAATATTCTTATTTTTAATCACTTTTAACATTCAATAATTTTCAGCACATTTAATGACCCCATTATTAAATAACATTTAAGAGAATATCAATAAAAATGATATCATTACAATAATGACGCATAAAAATAAAATGAAAATTTTTAAAAAATTATATATGCATTATAAAAGGCATTAATGCCATAAAAAGGGTTTTTTATAAATGTCATTTCAATTAATTATTATGTCGTAATTTATGAATGAAAAATCATACACAATCACATTATGGGAATGATTCACACGTCCACGTTAACATTACCATAATTACATATATGTTTATATAAAATATATGTGATTTATAATTTAATTTTTAATATAATTTTTTACATTTTATTATATATGTTTAAACATTTAAATAATGTCATCATCATCGATACGCGAACGACAAAAGAGTGAGTATTTATATAAAATATTTTATACATACATATATGTATGCATTGAATTTATTGAAAATTTCCGGCATTTGACAGTCGCATTAAAAACGATGCTGAATCTGAATTCTCCGATCGGATCATCGGTGAATCATGAGCCCGTATGGAAACTGCTGATATACGATCGGATCGGTCAGGATATTATCTCACCTCTGATTTCTGTCAAAGAATTGCGTGATTATGGAGTCACTCTTCACATGTAAGAAATTCGTTATTAATTTATTTTTAAAAATGATTTAATATTAAATAATAAAATTGAAATAAATAGGAATATACATTCGGACAGAGATGGAATTCCCGATGTTCCCGCAGTTTACTTCGTAATGCCGAATGAAGAGAATGTGATGCGCATATGCCAGGACATTAGGAACAGAGTTTACGATAATTATTATTTGAATTTTATATCTCCGATTTCACGACAGAAATTGGAAGACATAGCGACAGCGGCCATTCAATGCGATTGTACTAAAAGCATCAATAAAATCTATGATCAGTATTTAAATTTCATCACTTTAGAGGATGATCTCTTTGTACTGAAACAACAGGAAAGTGATTTAATATCGTATTATTCTATTAATCGTGGTGATGTTAAAGACACAGAAATGGACATGATAATGGATCATATCGTCGATGGTTTATTCTCAGTTTTTGTGACTCTGGGAATTGTGCCCATAATCCGATCGCCCAAAGGTAATGCTGCGGAAATGGTCGCGGAAAAATTAGACAAAAAACTGCGCGAAAACCTCCGCGACGCCCGCAACAGTCTCTTCAATTCTAATGACATATTTCAACACTCAAATCATATGCCACTCTCTTTTCAAAGACCATTATTAGTGATAATCGATCGGAATATGGATATGGCGACACCATTACATCACACATGGACATATCAGGCATTGATTCATGATGTTCTCGAACTAAAGTTAAATAATGTAAAAATTGAAGAGAATAATGAAAAAGCAATACCATCGTCAAATTCAAAATCGAAAAAATCGAATGTAAAGACATTTGATTTGAATGCATCGGACAGGTTTTGGCATCAGCACAAAGGCAGTCCCTTCCCTCAGGTCGCCGAAGCCGTTCAGGAGGAACTCGAAACATACCGATCGTCCGAAGAAGAAATTCAAAGACTCAAATCAGCCATGGGATTAGATGGAAACTTAGCCGATGACGCCATCACTATGCTATCAGATAACACTTCTAAGTTAACCTCTGCTGTCAGTTCTTTACCTGAACTCTTAGAAAAGAAACGAATTATCGATATGCATACGACAATTGCGACATCGATTTTGGATCATATAAAAGTGAGAAAATTGGACATTTTCTTCGAAATCGAAGAAAAGATCATGAGTAAATCAGTTTTAGATAAATCGCCATTGGAAATGATTATTGATCCAAATTTAGGAATGAATGCTGATAAAATGAGAATGTTTTTAATTCACTTTTTGTGCGGATCTCCGCAATTTACCGATTTTGAAATGAAACAATTTGTGTCGGCACTTCAGGAGTTAGGATGTGATTTGAATTCATATAATTACATTAAACGATGGAAAACGTATTCAAAGATGTCATTATCGGATAATCAATATGCGGTTCATACCGGTGGAGGTACAAAGACCGTGAGTATGTTCTCAAAGCTCATGTCTCAGGGGTCACAGTTCGTAATGGAGGGGGTTAAGAACTTAGTCGTCAAAAAACACACTCTCCCAATAACACGAATCGTCGACGCACTCATGGATATGAAATCTTTGCCTGAAATTGAAGACTATAAATATTTTGACCCTAAATTATTGAAAGTTAATAACGATAGTAATTCGAATCGTAATCGAACACCATTTCAGGATGTGAGTAATGCACGTGTTTCAAATATGACTTAATTTTGAAACTTAAGAATTAACTGATATTATCATAAATTTAATATGAATGTGATATTTAACAGGCGATAGTGTTTATCATCGGCGGAGGTAATTATATAGAATATCAGAATCTCGTGGACTATTGTAAGGTATTCAATTTCAGCATTTTATTTCAGTTATTCTTTTATCTTAAATATGGCAAAGTTTAGTAATGATATATAATTATAAATGAATAGAGTAAAACAAAGTCCACAGCGAAGCGGATACTCTATGGTACGACGGATTTGATGAATGCGGATCAGTTTTTAAGTCAACTGTCAAAATTGGGAGAAGAAATGTGAACTTAAGTCAACTTTCAAAATTAGAAGAAATGTGAACATATATAAACACCATTGCATTGTATACATTGAATTGTAAATTATTTTTTGATTTATATATTGTAAGAATGAGAAAATAGTTATAAAATAACTTTTTTAATATATATTTTTGTGTCCATATCTACTATACATTCAAAACAATGTTGCAATATATTACAATTGCACACGCAAATACCTGTACATAGTGTTCTTTATAAAAATAGTATATTTTAGAAAATTATAGTTTACATGAGCGTATACAGTATCTATTATTTAATCGTAAACATCTGAAATTTGAAAAATAATATTTGAGATTCCATTGCACATGGAATAAGATGATAACGATGATGATGATGATAATTTTTCGATGCATAATACTATTTAAAGTGTATATATAGAGTATATTAGCATATACTTTATGGTGGTACTATATCTTAAGAGTGTGATATTTGAATGACAGTTTTATTAGAGCATCGTGGGTCTTCACTCCATGATCATAGGCATAAATCATTGTCGAACTTTCGACTTTATTTGTCTGATTTGCAATGTTAACTATGCTATGCTAATGCTAACTATACAATGTGCCCACCAATTCATGCATTAATCCGGTTTCAATATGGACAGAGAAATCATGATTCACCACGCCAATGCCACAACTGAATTTTTGACTTTTACCAAAAGAATAATAATACTCTCTTTACTATAGTCTATTATTCTCTTTTATTCTTTGGCCTCTGCACTCTCTCCATGCTACTCTCATGCCATACTTTTACTATCTCCAACTTTTTTGGAATGTATATGAATGTATGTGTGTGTGCAGCTGTTGTTACCTGCTCTTAGCTCATATAATAGTTATAGTATAGTTATAGTATGCAATCAAAAAGACATTAAGTAAAATCTGTTATTTCCCCCCAAATGCATTCCAATGTGTGGGGATTGACCCCTTTTGTTAAGCTATATAATGACAATAATAATAATAATAATAATAATACTAATAACATGAGCATGATATAACCGCAATATACATATAAAGAGAGAAAAAGCGAGAGAATGAGAGAGTTCACATTCACATTCACATTCATCCCTTTATTTTCATTTTCATAGAAAAAGAAATTTATAAACATACATACACATAAAAACATAGTTTATATACATTCATGTATATACGTACACATATAATATAAAAGTTATTTTTCTATTTTTACATAAATCTTTATACACATATTAGTATTATACATAACATGGCATTTTCTTTTTTAAGTATGAATTGAAATTTCTTTTAACGCATAATAATTCATTCACTTAATTGGTATTCATTTTTACTTATTTTGTATATATGTATATATGTTAATTATTTGAATATGTGATTTCAGTGGAAATGTGTACACACATAAACACATTGGACGTGTCTCTTGATTCAAGTGATTTGTTGTCCATAGCATCTCTCACTCTCTCTTCTTCACTCCCTCCTAATGCTATAGGAATAGTACTTTGCTAGTACTTAACTTTCTTAAGCCAAAAGAGTAATGGCAATTGCAATTCAAACTCTTATTGCTTTAATACTTGACAAGGACTGGACTGATGCCAGTATCGCTTCGGGATAGAAACTTAAATGTAAACTTAAATGTAGTAAATACCTGATGAAGGGTAAAGGTAAGCTATAGATGGTATGTTATCTCTACTGCATTAAAGAGCCATTCGTTTTGAAGGTGCGTAGATATTGCTATACTATGCTATTCTATGCTATATTAGTTGCTAGTGTTGGTATACTAACAAAACTCAGCATAACCACAGCATAGAATTATTACTAACTCTGTATACTGTTTGTACTGTTAAAAGGTTTTTGGATGTTGAGAAAAGCGCTTTTATAGGCCTTTATATGTGCTTAAAGTGAAGGCTGTCGCTATCTGCGGAATGTATATTTTCGATTGTATAGTATATGTTAGTATATGTTATGTTTGTTTGTTTTATGAGCATTCTTCGGAAAGCATCAAATGCTCAAATAGCCACTCTCTCTCTTTCTCTCTCTCTCTCTCTCCTCTCATCTCTCTCCGCTCTATCATTGCATACCTAAGTACATAGTACCTAATACCCAGTGCTAGTGACTATTGCCTAGTACCTGATCGCCGGAAATGCTTACCTCTCACATAGTGGAACACACTCATGCATTTGCCACTTCTCCCACTCTGTAGCATTCTCTGTGCCATTCTCTCTTTGGCATTCTCTCTGAGTCTCTCTCTCACCCTCAATGGCTCTCTCACAGCTCTCTTATTGCTCTCTCACAGGTCTCTCACAGCTCTCTCACTGCTCTCTCATTCTCTTTCTCTTTTTCTCTCATTTCTCTCCCCCATCATTTAAGTTTTAAGTTTTACTTAAGTTAGTGTACATGAGCTATACATTTGTGTACCATTGTAAGTGCCTCGAGCGTATCCGTTCCGGTGCTTTGATCGCACACCTGCGTTTAGGTCAGATTTAATATATGCTCCTGTTTCGTCGAAAGATCGTTTCGCCGAAAGATCGTTTCACCGAAAAAGTATATTTCATTACGATGCGGCTATTTTCATGATGTGCGGTCCGATAATAATAATATTAATAATAATAATAATAATATTAATAATGAAAAAAGAAAATAAACAGTAAAATCTGAATATTCCATCGTAATAATTCGTAATAATGTATTTTGTATTTATTAACAGAAAATTTATTAACAGAATGAGTGGTGATAGTTGAGGTGACTATCGGCATCCGCATCCCTCTACGACCATGTCCTGGTAGTTTTTGAGCACGACTTTGTCGTATTCATCCACGTAAAGCATGGAAATAGGTGAGAGCTCAGTAGGAATGCAGCATGCTTTAGGCACAATGTTGGGGTTCACAGAGTTGACAAGTGTTTGCACAATGGCGTGATTAGTGGAGTTAAGATGATCCGATAGTGGGAATGGGCACTCACCACTGCAATAGTATGCCTGATAACCGGGAGGAGCCACGATCCAATCATTCCATCCGACATCACTGAAGTCCACGTACAGGTGATGCCGTTGGCAATTGTCTTTTCTCCCTTTTCCCCTATGCTTTCTTTTAGCACTTCTTTTGGCATTCCGTCTTTTCCTTTCATATTTCACTGCACTATTAATTAGTTCACTTTCATCATTGGAATATGTCAACAGAACGGCCTGTTGCTTATGCATACTCTCATTATCATTGTTTTTATTACTTTTATCATTATTATTTTTAGCACTTTTGTTAACACTGCGTTTTAATCGCACATGTTCATGAGGGGCATGTTTACCGTTAACACTGGTGATAGTCACATATAATCCATGGTTTTCAGAGGGATTATCGATCCATCTGTGTACCGCTGGAAATACATCGAAAGCGATCCAATCGCTGTGACTCACATCCACCACATGTGTGTCTATAGGTCTTAAGATGGGATCTTCGCCTGAACTTAGTATGTCCTCAATGTTTATACGTTTGAGCATACTATCGTTAGGCTGATGCTGACTCGGATTTGCACTTTTCGAGGAACTAATACTACTAATACCTGTTGATGATTGTTGTTTCACATGTCTTGTAATTGACTGTGGAAAAAGGCGAAGCTCTGCACCCTTCAGTTGTTCATAGTGCGGCACACTCATGTTGAACCGCATATGCACACGTATGGGCGCGTTCATGAGCATTGCGGCATTATCATGCTCAACACCACCACCGGAATCTGTAATTGAAAATCAAACAATGCTCAGCTATGGAAATGTATGGAAAGGCCATGGAAAGCCATTCAATAGTATAGGAATGCATAGGAATGTTTCGATGGAACAGGTGCGTACCGTACTCACTGTGACTGCGAACGGTGTTAGCATCACCCGTGAGGCTGATGCCACTCTGATGCCGATCGTTTTCAATATCATCGTCCAAAAGATCGTCATCGGCATGTGAGCGATGCATTTGCTCATAGAGTTCTATCATATAATGAGGAATATGCATGTTCTTTTTGGGCTTCGGTCGTGATTTAAGGCCGAGTTTCTGCAGAAATCGTGATTCGAGCACTTTTAGCATTTCCTTTAATTGATGCTCATAATGGCCTTTAGAGACTCCCATAACCGCCGGCAGCACATTCCCAGTCACTTCTCGGTCCTGATCTGAGTCAAGCAAAAGAGAAGCGCCGTCATCGACGCGGTCATCGGTCAGTGTGACCGATGCACCTGAGAAGGAAAGGGTCATGCTGAAGAGCAAAGAACAGCTGAGCCAAAACACTCCCGTCAAAGACGTGCCCGCGATAGTATTGAGCATCTTCAGAACACCCTAAAGCAGATGATACTATGGTTAATGCGAATTTCTCATTTCACACATCCGATATCCCATCACATTTTCAAATCCAATTTATGGCTTTTTATTTATTTTCACAAAAAATAAATATCAAAATTCACTCATTTATTAAACTATAAAAATACATCCGAACATATCACTGAAAAACATTAAACATAATCATATGAAATGTTTTTAATTTTTTAAAAAATATTTTATAAATAATAATAAATGCTGAAATGTCATGGCGAATTCAGGTGCAGGTAAAACCTGCCGTGGACTGAAACGAAACATTCTCTGAACCAAAATGCGGACCGTATTTGCGCAGCTCTCATTTCAACGCGCACTAACGATGCGCACAGCACCAAAACCATTCGAATGCGTCGAATGGTTTCTGCAAAAAACACCATTCATATCCATTCACTTTTATCCTATCGCTTTTCAAACGCATTTTATAAAACACATTCACAATCGTATTCAATTCTATCGGTTCAGCATTTTACTCTTTTACTATCAAATTATAGATGACATTATCACGGGTCAAATAATAACTTTTAAATAAAAACATTAACATTTATATAATATTTTATTTATTATTATTTATAAAATAAAAACCATGAAAAAATGAGAGATTAAAATAGTTTTTAATAAAAGAATGATTATTGAGAATTAATGATGATATTATGGTGAATAATTTTGAGTGTGCATTTAGTGATATTCGAATGGTTTGAGCTTTGCGCATCTCTAAAGGATAGGATACGATTGGAGCAGCCTCTGGTAGACAATCATATAAATGACATTCATTCTCAAACCTGTATACTATATACTAGTACTATACACTAGTACTATACACTAGTACTTGTTTAGCAAACATTACATTATCTAAATACTAATACATACATATAAGGGGTAGTTCATGATGGGTCCATTGACTATGGTTTTGAGAAAGAAAATCACGGATTCTTTTAAATGTCGAATATGCGTGTATTCAGCGATAGATGAATACACAATTTTAGGATCAAATTTATCAGATATATTAAGTGAGCGTAACGCTCTTTAACTAAGTACAGTGACATACACTTTTTAAAGAGAATTGAAACGCTTAATAAACATGCATTATGAATCACTCTATACACATATACTGATAGTTATTGTTTCATTCATGTACATTGAACAGGAATTTGTTAATTCTTTATGCGTACATTTTTCATTCTATAATCAGAGAAAAGAATTTTATATGAAAAATAAAGAGAAAAGTGATGTGTGTACATGTGTATTATAGAAAAGGTACACATATGGATAGTAAAGCACTGCGTGTATCCATTGAGAGTCTCTAATTTGGTACCGGAATAGATTTGGGGAATATTCGTAAAGTAATTTATATGTGTGTATGTGTGTGTGTGTGTGTGTTTCAAAGTTAAAGGCAATTTCCTGATCGTTTCTCTCCGCTGCTGACACAAACACCGCTGCTATTTTCTCTCACTCTTTACAATGATAGTTATTTCCTTAAATTACTATCATGCTTATTTATGCGTATTTTAACCTAAAATCTTTTTCTCATACACACTATGCTATAGTCGAACACAGACAAAAATCACAATGCACATGATATGATAGTAAATAATGAAACGATGCAATTTATACTTTACAATCATGCAACAAACTAATAATACAAATATTTATTGTCTCCATTTATGGTAACTTTTAATAGCGATAATGCAATGAACGCTATTAATTGAAAATTCCTAAACATAGATAATGATTTTTATTACCTCAATGTTTGCCTTTTTTCTCTTTTTCCAAAAGAGAGGCCCTATTTCTACTATGCACTAGTATCTGCACACTCTATACTCCACAATTCTCTGTGTAATGTGTATGTATGTGAGTGTTTTTGTGTAATGTAATGTCATGTAATCAAAAGATGCGAAAAAAGTGCCAAAAGTTAATGTGAATACAGTAATTTAATGGACCAAAGTGTTGCCACTATCAAATAAAAGGAAAGGAAAACTTTTCTCTCACTTTAGTAATGGCAAATTACTAATGCCATTTCATGAGGAATTATATTATTACGGCATTCCAATGAATAACATAAATACACATACATTTGAACATAAACTCTCTTACAACACACACACGCACACATTAATTTTTTTTACTTTTCTTTAAATTACAAAAATTACATATACGCATTCATAGTTATTCATAGTATTCATAGTTATACTTTATTGGCATTCAGTACCTGTATAGGATTTTCACATGTGCCGTGATGATGTTCGCCAATGGTGATGGTAATGATCAAATTGGAATGTGCTCATATCAACATGAAGCATTAATAACTGATTAGTACCTGATGCTAGTTACTTGTTTTTTACTAAAGCATAATTAAGCATTAAAGACGCAAAACACGCGTCTCTCTCTCTCTCTCTCTTTATTTATTTGTTTTATATTATATATATACACACATAGTATATTTTAAAAATATAAAATATACATATAGATAAAGATATGTATAGATTTTGTGTGCCTATAAAGGTCCTGACGTTAAAGGTCTGTTCACTTAAACTTTTCTATTCCTTTGGAAGAGAGAGATGTTTAGAGCCTTAAATTTTGGCCGTTCGAAAGTATGAGAGATTTTACTCTCACTGAGGAATTTCTTTACGCACGAAGTTCACAGAATGCCACCCATGAACTGCACCTATCTTCTACTAGTAACTGTGGCATCAAATGCATTCCTCTACTTCCATACCTGCCTTAAGAATAAGAAAAAAGTAAAATCCAATTGATACCATCACTAATATAATACTATTATTGTATCACAGCTATAGTAATGATAAGTTTATCTCATTATACACTATGACGATTCACTATTTTTGTAATTTTTAATTTTTAAAATATGATAACATAATATACTTGAAATTCATTTTACAGTTTAATATACACTTTAATACACTTTAACATTACTTTTTTCACTTTTTAATGGGACATAAAAAAATATGAAAATAGCGAAATAATGAGTTTGTAATATTCATGTTTTGCTATGTTCATTCTCTATTTAAGTTATAGTAAACACACGCTCCCATCATCATTATTGAGATAATAAATGCATATCATCGGTATCCGATTTCCGACTGTGCACTCACCACAGTAATCAGTCACTCATCAAAAGAAAATAAAACTGAGGAATGAACATACTAATAACATTGGTTCAGCGCTCATCGCTAATAAATGCACGTCTCACAGTGAAATACAATACCCCACTGGAACCAGAATTGAGTTTTAAGAAAGCACTGAGACACTATTCAATGTACTATGAGAGTACTATGAGAGTACTATGAAAGTACTTTCATAGTACTTTCAAAGTACTTTTAAAGCACTATGAAA
>JAQIXB010000510.1:0-16735 GCA_034697405.1 Mesoplophora pulchra | reverse complement strand
TTGTATTCACTGTGAAAATATTAAGATAAAAATTGAAAATTAAATTAAATTAAAAATGATCATACCCATAATTTTAGAATTAAAATTCATAAAATTCATATAAAATATTTTAGAGAATTATTGGTTTTAATTTAAGTAAAAAATTTTAAAATTATAAAATGGAAAAATTTCTATTTCAATATTTACTTAGGGTTTAATGTGTTTAAATAGTATTTTTAAGGAGTATATGAGGGAAGAGAAAGAAGTGGTGAATACTTAAATAAGTGAAATGAGAAGTGTCGTTTAAGAACAGGATGTACGTGCACACGTGTGCGTGTCACGGTCCCAATGAATGGGATGCGTCATGCTGTAAACGCAGAGATTCACTCATAAATTTAGTGGTCACATCTGATAGTGTTAACGCTAAAAGAAAACTATAACTTAAGGGATGTATACATGTGGAGATAGTTTGTAGAAAACTAAAGCTTACAGTACTAGTAATAGTTTACTAAAGTAGTAAAAAGAGTCCTTTCAAAGTTTTCTTGAATTACATCAATGCATAGTTCTCTTTATGCTTAATATTTTCATGTTTATAATGCAAAAAAATCATATATAAGAATGAATACAAATAAATGAACATTTTTAATTAAAATTATATTTAAATTTAAGGTCATAATTTTGATAGATATGGACACATATTTAATTATTTCTTTGATATCTCTTTTGGAAAAAAATAAGTTTTTTACGGCGATTTTAGGTCTCTAATAATTACTAAAAGATATTCGGTGTAAAGTTTAGCATTATGAACATACTGTCCCTATCTCTGTATATAAATATGAGAGCCTTTTGTATTCTATAATCAGTTATCATTATGATTTTAACACTAGTGTTTGGCTCTATTATATTCATTGTAAATACTATTTAATGCCATAATAAAAGTTAATATATAATTATGTTCGATTCCTTCGGTTCATTTATGGTACCGTCGTGCTCAACACTCAATAGGTACATTATCGCAATTATCGGCGTAACGTTGGGCACGGCGGTTATCAATATTATCATTTATAAAGATAATGAATAATTATTTTTCTAAAATTTTTTCTAAAAATATAAAAATAAAAAATAAAATATGAATAAACAAAAAATGAATATTTTACATGCATTATTAAAAGTAAACATTTTAAGTTTTCATTATATATTCATTACAATAAAATGTGTAAAAAATATTTTTAAATAAAATTTTTAAAATTTTACATCATATAATTACATAAATTTTTATGTTTAAACAAAAATATTTATAACTCATATGATCTAAGATGTTTTAAATATAATACTAGTATAATACTAGTATTATATGCTATAGTGGTAGATGATGGTACATATGGTATATAATGTTCTTTAAAAAAGATGCATATGTATTTCAATTTAGGCACAGTGCGTATTCACATGATTTATTCACTAATGTTTAGTACATTTTTGCAAAAACGGTTCAATATATTTATTCAGACGTTAGAGCATTTTCGCATTCACCGGAAGTTAACCTCAACATAAAGTACTAAAATAAAATAGTATGTGTATACAGTATTCACCTTTAATAAGAGAAAGAGATTGAAGTGATGAATATTGATGAGTGAATAACTTTAGTATCGATATAATGCACTGTATGTATGCGTATAAATGTGTGATGATAAATTAGACATATGCGCAGTGTATTCTAAACTGAGAACAAAGTTCATATATTCATTTTTCCGCATCAATAATAATTTTTTAGTATATATTAGTATATACATACATTACTTACGTATGTTTAGAGAGTTATTCATAATGACACATTGACGATGACATTCTTAATATGTGTGTTATTCAAAGCTTTTGTGGTTTATTCGTGTTCATTGATGTTCACTGAACAATGATCAGTATCAAATCACTTTCAGCATTCAATGCTTTAATCACTACACACATACACACATACATAGACTAATAACTTATTACTATTAATAAAACATACTAAATATTATATAAATAAATATATATATTAAATATAAGTAATATATTTATTTAATGCATAAATTACTTTTACGTGAACTGTTCCCCGTTTCAATGATGTTTAATAAAATAAAAAATATTTTTATCATTAATACTAATAAAGTAATATGAAACGAATTAATAGCATATGAATATATTTTAAGAAAAAACATGCATTAAATGTATACAAAAATTATAAACATCAGCATCAGTATAATATATATGCAGCAAAATTAGTCGCCACTATATTTAAATCATTAGTCTAATAACTAGACTCTAGTTACTTTACTTAACTAGTATTTGCTATAAAAATATAGAGTAAAACATCATAAAATACAAAAACATGTACATATAAACTAAAACTAAAAGTCTAAAACTAACATGTGTGAGCATTTCATTCGTTAGTTTAGGCTTAAATCATAATGTAATGGCATTTAAATTCATTTAAATTAATCACTTTTATTAAAAACACAAATAATCGTTAATTAATTGAATATGTTTATAATACTTTTAATCATAATGAAAGTTTAAAACAAAAAATTTAGCATATATCATTATATATTTATTATATATTTATTAATGTAATTTATATTTATAATAAAAGTATTAAAGTATAATGTTCATTACAGTGCTTACCTAAAGGCGTAAGATCTTTTTTGTAATTGAATTGTATAATGCGTTTAATAATATTAAATTATGAGTAAAACAACATTTGCAATAATATTTGCGCATGATAATATATACAATGCTAATAGAATCAATGTATATATCAATATATATACGCAAAAAACGTTATAAATATAAACAAAAATAATTTATATTTTGCTTATATATAATTTTGTAATTATATAATATATATAATAATTATGAAAAGACTAAAGTCATGTTAAAAGTCATTGTTCATCTCTATTTATATTTAATATCGCATTTTTAGAACAAATACATGTAAATACATATGAATAAATAAATTTTAAAAGAAACACAATACAAATATCCATATATGAAATAAATGCGAATAAAAAATCAGTCATATATTTGTATATATAATACATAGATATATACATAGATATATTGGTATACATCGTTATATATTTGATTCATTTTTCACTTTTTATATATAAAAAATTTGATAAATTTATGACAATGATAAAGTGAATTTTGTTTTAATATATTTGAATTTTTAAATTTAAGAATTTTACTAAAAATTACTTTTACATTTCAAATATATCAATAGACTCATATTCAATTTATATTTTCACATTTTCCAATTAATTACAATTTATAGTATCTATGGGCAAAAAAATATACATTAATATATTTATGTCTGATAATATTGAAGCGTTCTAAAAGTGAACCCATAGTATTACTATATTAATATAAAATATTTATAATTTCGTTATAAAAAATGTCATCATACTCTATGATGATATAAAAATATACTAAAATTGGAAATTTCTCCTGAGACTAAACACTAAATTATATCAATGGATATATCGATATACATTATAATAAAAAATATTTTACCGTATAATTTATTCATGCATTTTACAGATCATTTCATTTTTGATGATCGAATTTAAAGAATGATTTCATTTAATCATCTTTTTTGAGCATAATAAACCAATTTAAAAACAGATATACAAAAAATAAACATTACCCTTTAACCCCGATTTTTACACCCGGTCTTATAGCTCAAGGTATTTATAGAAATGGAACTCTTATATTTTGTTGTATACGATTGTCATTTATTATATTAATCGATTAAATATTTGATTCAATAATTATAAATATTTTAAAATAAATGTAAAATATATTTATATTTTAATTAAATTTATGAACACATTTTTTCCTTTCCTTGAAAAATGCAATTTTTACTATATAAGACCTGATCTAAAAACCGGGGTAAAAGGGTAACTATTGCTTATTGATTATTTAATATCGTGTGACAATCTTAGAACATCACTATCATTATAATCAAATAGCTTATTCTTAACAATAAGATTATAAAATTGCAGACTATATTTTTAAGAATGCGCTATTTGCTTATAATGAAAGTGATGTTCTAAAATATTGAATATAATCCCTTTTCACTTTTATAAAAGAACGGTCCCAACTCTGTCATAGATACGCTCTCTTAGAAAGATTTTATAAAAATTAATTTTAATAAAAAAATATGATATTAGCTTTACATGTATAGCTTTGATGAATATAAATAAAATATAAATTTTAAATTTTGTTAAAAATACGCTCCTTTAGGAAGCTATAAAGCTAATATGACAGAGTCTATGATAGAGTTGGGACCGTTCTTTTATCACAGAATATATTTTTTTCATGCCATTTATATGCATAACTGTCTTATTTTAAATAAAAAATTTACTAATGAAAGCATATGATAATGCCAAATAAGTTAAATGCTTATTTTTAAATAAATTAAGCGTTTTTTCTAAAAATTCTTGTCATTTTGAGACTCTATTTTAACACATACTCAATTTGGTTTTATATCAAAATACATATTCTTTTTTATGCGCGAAATAATTATATTCTTAAAGCTAATAATTTGAAATTATTAGGCAGTTCCATTAAAGTGATATATTAAAACAATTAAGACATTTTTTGTATTTGAGCAAACTTTTGTGCTTTCTATAAAATCCCATGTGCAATTTGGTTTACACAAAATTTTTAAACCTTAAAATTTTATTGAAGTAAAGCACAATCTTTTGAAGTATATTATAAATAAATTTAGATATAAGTTTTAATAATTTACATAATAATAATCAAAATTTTATATTAATATGCATAACATTTTGTGATCGATCATTAAAAATACATTATTTTTGTAAACTTTTGCCTCTAAATTGTTAAGACATTATTAAGATAAATTTTAAATATTTTTTTATGAATAGTTTTTTAGAATAAAACCGAAAATTCCGCTAAAAATATTAAAAAATACAAAATAAGTATTTAGTAATTTTAAACGGAACATCCTAATATTACATTTTAACTTTTTATGCAAAAAATTCAATAAAAATGTATAAATAGAAAATGTAAGTATTTTCCCGTTAACATTAAATGACATGAGCAGCATTATAAAAATACCTCAAAGTATATTTGCAAAATATTTTTATTAAAACACTTTTTTGCAATAATATTAATATATGCATAATATGTACATATGTATATATTTCTTTTAAATGTATTATTTTATACATATAATTAATTAATAATAAACTATGTGAACACCCCGAACACAGTGTTTGCTGCTTTTTTTCTTAAATATATCAATTGCTTAATTCATATATTATTATTTATTTTCATATCCAATAACAGCACGTATAAACGATGCCTCTCATATTCACTTAATATTTTAATAATATAATTATCATTTATATAATTTGTTTGTTCTGAGATGTCCCCTTATACATGATGATCATCACTTTTTAAATATATTTAATTATAATTAACATTAATTATATCGCAATTAAATGTATTTAATAACGATATTTTCGGTGCACATTCACATTTTCATTGAATAAATGAGATATTATTATATAAAATTAAATATAATTTAATTAATAATTAATAAAACATTAAATATTACATCATGTAATTTACATGATACAATTTTTGAGTATTTTAATGAATAATATAAATATAAAATTAAATTTTTTTGTTTACCATAAAATACAAATATCAAAAATTAATATTTTTAAAATGAATAATTACGTTAAATAATTCTTTTGAATGATAAAAATTATCATATAATACAAAAGCGTCATAATTTTTTAAACATAAATTACATTATATATATACCCCGTGTTTGACGGGGTGCACACAGTATCAAATTGCGATCATTCTAAAAGTATAAGGAATTTCGGGCAAATTTTTTTACTATAATTTCAAGGAATAGATGCCATTTAGTTATTTGCATAAATTTTTTAAAATTTAAATTTTTATACAAAAAAATTTTAAAATCAATGAATCCAATGATATATCACATGATAGGATTAAATATACAGGGTGATCAAAAATTTTTTTTTGATATAAAAAGTAACAATTTTATATATCTTTCATTATGCGTTTTTTTAACATTTTAAATTATTTGTTTTAATTTTAAAAACATTATGAAAATAAATAAATGGCATATATTCCTTGAAATTATAGTAAAAAAACTTTCCCGAAATTCCTTATATTTTTAGAATTATCGCAATTTTATATGTGTACAGACCGTCAAACACGGTGTATATGATTGATTATGTTTACATTAATTTATATTTTAAAATGATTAAAAATATATTAAATTAATATTTATCATCATTAAGTACATGGATTTATGTAATTTATTCTAAAAATTACATACACATTATGAATGAATAAAAAATGAGCAAAAACTTAATGCATTTAAGAGATTAGTAATTTTATAGTAATTACTCGAAAAAGAAATAATACAAATATGATAATGATTATACGCTATGTTTTAAATACTAATATTAAATAGAAATATTTAAGTTATAAATATACTAGCAAATATCATAAAATAAATAGCAAAAATTATTTACATATTATATAATAAAAAATAGATATATTTACAGATGCTAATTATGTTTAGATATTAATGTTAATTCTGAAATTAAAGAATGTATCATTATGTTAAAAGTGTGAGTATATATTATAATTTCGGGAGAATTACACAGTATTTATATCATTATGTTATTATGTTATTAATGCATTTTAATATCAGATGATTGTGTTCTGAGTTTTGCTAAAGACTTTTTCACTCTTAAAGCGGTCAGTCTGACATGAGGTGTCCTGTGCCAACACTCATTCATTATTTTTGTGATTTGTGCCAAAATCGGATTATTATTCCATCGTGAAGATAATGGCGGACGAATATTTTCAATGCATACAATCTTTTTCATCTCTTCAAATGATGGATCATTCGGAACATAACCGGCATAAGGTAATGAATAATCATCATAAAGTCCTTTAAAATTAATAAAAATATTTATTTATAAATAATAATTTTAAATAAATTCATACCATTGTCAGCGCACCGTCGCGCGATTTCCCAAAGTACGAGACCATAGGAATACCTAATATAAAATGTCAATCGTTAAATATTAAAAAATAATAATAAATATAAAAATTACTTACATATCTGCCATTTTAAAGGAATCGAAATTTTCGACGGTAATGGATTCTTCGAGAACTTCAGGAGCCATGTATCGTTTTGTTCCCACTCTAATATTTGGCATTATGTCAGGCTTTTTTGTAGTGCTGTCATATCGGACCGCTAAATTCAAATCTGCGATGGCACATGATCCATCTTTAGTCACGAGAATATTCTTCGATTTAATATCGCGGTGTGCAATGGTGGGCTTTCCCTGTTTCCCAAATATCTCAGTGTGTAAATGGAATAATCCACAAATAGAAGAATGAGCTAATTTTAAGGCTTCAGATAAATTAAGGACACGTAATTTCAGATAATCATGTAATGAACCATGTTCATGATAATCAGTTATTAAAAGCATTTGAGTCCATGATCCTGTGCCACGAATATCTGCAGCCACAAAACCGAGAATATTCGGATGTCGCAATAAAACGGTCTGATAAATGTTCGTTTCCCTATGCCATGAGTCTTCTTCCGTCGTAAAGAATACTTTAGCAGCATAATCATCACCTCTCCATTGGGCTTTCCATACCTCTCCATAACGGCCTTTTCCAATGCTTTTTATCAGTTCGATCTGTTTACCGATCGTTCTTTGAACCAATAATGGCAGTCCCGATCCTGATCCGGAACTAATCGTTTGATCGATCAGCACTTTACACTGATCTATTTTATATGAGGGATATAAATCGCATGTTTCGTCATAAAAACCATTATTACGATCAATTTTATTCCTATATCTTTATTAAAAAATATTTTAATTTATTATTTCAAATTATCACCATTATAACATCAGTTATCGTTAATTAATTTAATTATTTACTGAAATGTATCACTTCAAATTTTAAAATATTTAAATATGTTAATAATTACCTTTTAAATTTTTTATACGCATAAAATAATAATATTCCCAATATTAATATGAAAATTAATGATGTAAATATGTATAATATCAGATGCAATGAATCGAAATTAATATATTCCTGATCATAGTCTGTATGTATTTAAAAAATTAGTTATGAATAAATTATTTTTTATATAAATATAGATATTGGACTTAATTTAATTTAATTTTTTTATTTTTATACATAAATATGTCATACATATTTATGCACATTTTATGTCTAAATTAAAGTTTAAAATATGTTAAATTCAGTCCAATATTTGTGATTCAATTTATAAATATTTATAATTTATAAATATAAAATTTAAAATTTATTTGTACCTATCGTGGGGCGCGTAAAATGATCCGGTTTTAAGTGAATATTACATAAATTAGCATTATTACAGCATTTGATTGATTTTGGAACCTGATGTGGAACTAAATGACCTTTGCACTGAAATTAAATAAAACATTCATAAATCGATGTGAATAAAAATAAGTAAATGTGAGCATAAGTGAAGTGACACGTGCCTGCATGAGACCGCTTTCTTCAGGGGGAAGACATCCGAAAGTCTTTTCCATTTCATAAGTGTTTGTTTCAGTGTTAAAAACCTCTTCGACCGCAGTGAAACATCCGCCACCGTTTTTGGAAACACATGTTCCGTTCGGTTCATTATTAGGACAGTGTCCCGCGCAATAACATCGTATTGACGCTAAAAGTATACATTAACGCTTTAAGATTAAGTTACTTCAAAAGTATCGTAAATCATTTGTTAACATATTTGTCATTTATTTTGTCAAAATTTTTAACTCAAAAGATGCTAAAGTATTTAGTCTCTGTATTAATAGGCATTTCATTATTTGTTTTGCATTTTTAATTAACAAAAGAATAATTAATTCATTTTTCGCATTAACAATATAATCGGCATATAAATAATTCGAATTTAAAGTGTATGTATACATTAAAAATGTGCATCTGAAAAGAGGGGATTAACTGTTACTTTTATACTAAAAGAATGTTGAGATTTAAAGTATTTAGAGCCATGAGCATATTGTATTAACAAAAGCATTGAAAAGCTTTTGGATTCACTCAATTGATGGTGCCCAAATGACGGCCCAAAACGGCGCCGTCAGTCTCTCGCTATTTACTATGTATATACACACACTTCTATTTTATAGTGCATCAATGACTTCTTTAACTTAAGAAACGTGCATTTTGCACGTATCAAAAAATACATTTCAATATATATCGATATTCTAAAAATATTTAGATTAATAACAAATTTCATTGTATTCAAATAATATATAAACATATACACAATTAAAGTATTAAAAGAATAAGTGCTTTGCATTATCAGTAAAAAATATTTATTATTACCAAAGATGGGAATTTTGCGGAACAAATATCTTAAAAATGCCAAAATGTGCAATTTTTTATCCATTAATACATTAACAAAAACATTTAATTTAATCAATGTTTTTGTTAAATCAAAAATATATTCATTTTTTCCAATTTTTAATGATTATTTTATAAATTTAACTTTTGAATTTTCCAATTTTAGTTTTTTGATATTATTTTTTTTTATTAAAAATGTCGTTTCACGTTATGTATACCGTATTTACGATCAGAGTTTAATACTTTAATTTTATTTTAGTTTATAATTTTTTCATTATAAAATTTTATTCAATTTATAATTATAAATTCATAGAGAAATGTAAAATAAAAATTAAAAAAAAGCATTTTGATGAATATAATATAAAAACGATCAAAATTTTATATATTTCCTATAAAAACCATGAAAATACGGAAAAACTTTTAAATGCGGAATTTTACGCAACTTTTTGCGGAAAAATAGTGAAATGCTTAAATTCCGCAAAAATTTCAATGCATATTTGGGGTCCCCTATTACTTGATTCGTGCACATTTCTTAGTTTCCGCATGATTCAGGTGCGACTCATAATGTGAGTTTCCGCAATATTCTCATCTCTGATTATTATATATTAATAAATAACTTTCGGCATTATGTAACTAAAACTAACGAATAACTATCGAATTAACAGCTGCAAAATTACTGATTAATTGTCATTAAACAAATATTGACATAATAATTAAATTATTATAAAAAAAGTAATAATAATACTCAATAATATCGTTTTGCCTCACATTTTAGGTTCGTTCTTAGAGCAGTTCTTATAACACGGGATATGCACATATTTAGAATTTTAAAGAAATGATTAAAAAGAAATTCAAAATCATAATCCATAAAACATGAGCTTTAATCATATTATGTAAATACATAACATGATATTCGCACTGTTCATACACATACAGTATATAAGAATTTAGCTCAAAATATTTAGAATTTATTAATAAATAATTTAAAATTAAGAATTTAAATGATATAAAAAAATAATTGTTATAAAATTGTAAATTATAAAATGCGTAAAATTTGAATATAATTTTTTAATATTAAAATAATATAAAAATCATATAAAAGAATACATAAACAATGATATGGTGCTATTGTGGCATTTGAGTTTTATATGAAAAACTTTTGGAACATTTTTTCAAAATAATAAACGTTTAGAATTTAATAGAAATTTTAATTAAATTTTAAATCATACCCATATTATGACAATGAATGTGATGATTTTTATAAACAATTAAATGATGATATATATTTTAAGCACAAAATCATAGTGAATTTTAAAGTTAATTTATTTCATTATTCAGTCACTGCCATTTGCAGCATATCATTGATGATAATAAATTTTTATATTCACAAATAATGTTCGTATTTTAGTAGTTATATATGCAATTGTTTATTATACAGTATTTTTACTTATTTATGTCCATGACACGCCCCTTTGTTAGTACTGTTTGTGTGTGTGCAATCAGCTGAGGGACATAAATAAGGAAATACGCTGTACCGTTTCAATATGTTTGTACGTAATTTATGTTTTTATTTGTATTTTGTTCGTGATTCTAAAGGTCTTTAAATTCTTTTGTAAATACATTTATAATCATAATAAAAGTTTTAATTTTTAAAATTTTAAAATTATTTTTTTAAATGACGATTAAATAATAAACATTAAAATTTGAAATTATAACAAAATTTACATTTTTATAATTAAAGAGATTTTTTATTATTCATTCGTAATTATATTTTGTGATTATCGCATATTCGATAAATGTAAATAAAACACTTTAAAAGGAAAGTCATATATGACTAAAAAATATTTTTTAAATAAAAAATTTATATTTCGATTTAAAATTAAATTATAAATATAATATTAAAGATGAGCAAATATATGAATTGGAAATTTGTTAATTTAATATCATTAAATTTGCGAATGAAAAGGCAATTCTCATCACAGTCAAATTCACGAATTACGACACATTATACGATAGTGCCGCGTGAGTCTGATCCGCGATGGAACGATGTGTCAATGGAGAGAGTGACGGATGAGACGGACGTGGTGATAGTCGGAGGCGGACCGTCGGGTCTTTCATCTGCCATAAGACTGAAGCAATTAGCGAATGCGAAAGGGAAAGAAATACGTGTGACGGTCGTGGAAAAAGCATCACAGATCGGAATGCACACACTTTCCGGAGCGTGTATTGAACCGATAGCCTTAAATGAGCTGTTTCCCGATTGGAAAGAGAGAGGCGCACCGCTTAATACTCCTGTGACTGAAGATGTGTTCAGTTTTTTAACGGAAAAGCGTCGTATTCCCGTTCCAATATTTAAAGGTATTCCGGCATATAATCACGGTAATTATGTGGTTCGTTTGGGTCATTTGGTACAATGGTTAGGATCACAGGCGGAGGAATTGGGTGTGGAATTATATCCGGGATATGCCGCGAGTGAATTGCTTTACGATGAGAATGGTGCCATCGTGGGAATTGCCACGAATGATGTCGGCATTCATAAGGACGGTTCTCCAAAAGAGTCTTTTGAACGCGGAATGGAATTGAGAGCGAAATGCACACTCTTCGCTGAGGGGTGTCATGGACATTTATCAAAAGAGATCTTTAAACGATTTAATTTAAGAGAAAAGTGTGAACCACAATCTTATGGAATCGGTCTGAAGGAAATTTGGGAAATTGACCCGAAACATCATAAACCGGGACGCGTCGAACATACCATAGGATGGCCTTTAAATAAAGATACTTATGGAGGATCATTTTTATATCATCTCAATGAAGATACACCTCTTATCGCTGTTGGTTTTGTCGTAGGATTGGATTATAAAAATCCGTATTTAAATCCATATAAAGAATTCCAAAGGATGAAACTGCATCCATTTGTTAGACATTACTTTGAGAATGGAAAGAGAATAGCGTACGGCGCGAGAGCCCTTAATGAGGGCGGATTTCAATCACTTCCAAAGTTGACATTTCCCGGCGGTTGTTTAATTGGGTGTAGTCCCGGATTTATGAATGTACCAAAAGTTAAGGGCACACATAATGCAATGAAAAGCGGAATGATCGCGGCCGATGCCATTTTTGAAGCTTTTGATAATGATAATTTAAAATACGGTTTTGAGCCTAAAGAGTATGAAACTAAATTAAGAAATAGTTGGGTATGGAAAGAGCTTAAATCAGTTAGAAACGTGCGACCATCGTTCCATTCTTCCCTTGGAATATACGGGGGTTTGATGTACACAGGACTCTTTTATGTCTTATTACGTGGTAAAGAACCATGGACATTAAGTCATGGGGGTGCTGATTATAAAAAGCTAAAACCGGCCAAAGAATGTAAACCTATTGAATACCCAAAACCCGATGGGAAAATTACTTTCGATTTACTTTCTTCGGTCGCTTTAACTAACACTAATCATGAGGCTGATCAACCGCCACATTTAACTCTTTTGAATGATAATATTCCGGTGGAAAATAATCTACAAAATTATGATGGACCCGAACAGCGCTTTTGTCCCGCGGGTGTCTATGAATATGTACCCAATGAAAGTGGAAACGGTAAACGTCTCCAAATCAATGCTCAAAACTGTATTCATTGTAAGACATGTGATATTAAAGACCCGTCACAAAACATAAATTGGGTGACGCCCGAAGGTGGCGGTGGACCCGCTTATAGCGGACTGTAATTATGTATATTCATAATTAAATTTAAATCTTTATTTATACGTTATTTTTGGGTATATTTTAATACTGTATTTTCTTTGCATTTTTATTTTTAAATAAAAGCATGAAATATTTCAATATTTAAATGTGTTATATTTATTATTAAATTAAATATGAATATTAAACATTGAAAAAGGGTTTTTCTGCAGTTAATTAATCATATGTTCTATTTACTAATGTAATGCTTAAAACATAAGTAATGATTTATGTTTCAAAATTATATATTTTTAGTTATAAATTAGGATAATGTTAGAGACGAAAATATTTTTTAATTAAAGTATTATCAGAAACATCAAAAATCACTAAACATTTTATTTCAAAAATTAAAAATGTTTAAATTAATAAAATTATTTTTAAATTTTTATTTCAAAATATAATTTAAGTATAAATATAGATGTAAATATATTTAAAACGTTTAATATAAAACATAATCAGAGATTAATAATTATATCACAATTATCGCCACATAAAGCTCTAAAATTAATTTGCATTAAAAATATTTATATTTTCGCGTAAACATATAAATATACAATAATTAGCAAATATATTTGACTTTTTTAAGACATTCATCCATGAGTTAGTTAATGCTATTACTATTTCAATCCAAAGTTAAGTTCTAATTTAAATACAATGATGTGATTGCGCTTTTTTAAAGCGAACGTAATATGCTCACAGAGATGATGCCGTATACGATATATCGCAAACGTCAGAGCGTATTCATTCTCAAAAACGACGCAACGAAAAAGCATCGATAAAACAAATTTGAAATTCGAAATATAAATAATTATAATTTTTGTTTTAATTTTAAATTTAATTGTAATTTAATTTATTTAAAATGACAAAAGCCATTTGCGTTTCGCTTCGAAAAGAATACGCGGCTCAGGCATGGGGATTTCGGTTAATCGGAGGCATAAATCCGGGTCAACCGCTCATTGTTCAAAAGGTATTATTGAATCGTATTATTTAAGAATTACTATTTACATATTGAAAGTGTATTTCTGTGCTTAAAAATTTCTAAATTTTCATATTATTTAAGATTTAAGATTACATGTATTTTATTTTTAATATAAAAAATACTTTATTAACTATTGTATAGTTTTTAATGATAACATTTTTATGCCAATATTACGTGAGATTA
Source organism: Mesoplophora pulchra (assembly GCA_034697405.1). NCBI lineage: Eukaryota > Metazoa > Arthropoda > Arachnida > Sarcoptiformes > Mesoplophoridae > Mesoplophora > Mesoplophora pulchra. The sequence continues at coordinate 2,397 of JAQIXB010000510.1, read as the reverse complement.
TTATTTAAATTAATATTTTTAATTAAATGTTATATAATATTATATATTTTTAAATATATTATGTAAATATTTTTAAAAATATTCATGCATTAGTTCATGTATATGAATATAGTAAACTTTATTACGACAATAAAAGTATTAAGACACATGAACATGGACTAATTCTATTTTAAGATATCACTGTCATTTTAGTCGTAGGTTTAGTATGAGATAAAATGATGTTAAAAAATTTTGAGACTGCGTATATGTATATGTATAATTTACAAAAATTGTCATATAAAAACAAATTTGTGCATCACCCATATTTTGTAAACTTTTTAAAGAAACTATTTTTGCAAAGGTTGCACCTGCTAGTATTGCTCTTCAATCGGGTTTACAAGAAGGAGACCGACTAGTACATGTCGGAGACGTCGATGTACAGGGATTGACACATGTCGAAGTTCAGGATATTATATTAAGAAGTGGCAATAATCTTGATTTAGTCGTAATAAGGTAACTAATAGTTAAACTAGCAAACTAATTCATTCACTTATCACTTTTAAAATACTAATTTTTAATTTTTGTTTTTAGCTTTTTGTGAGAATGTTTAAATGACATATATTTATATATTTATTTTTTTAATTCATTCATTCATTATTTCAATTATTTTATTGAAACATTTTATTTTAGATCTTTTATTTGATTTTAATATGTTATCATAGGAATGTAATGCTGAAATGTAAAGTATTTCTAAATATTATCAATACCCATTGTGGCGTATGCCAAAGAAAATGACGTGATATATCAAAAAATAGAATCCTCTGATGATGGAATAATGCTACACATACACTGAGGAATAAGTTTAGTGAAAAACACATTGAAACAGTTTTTTATTTCTTTTCAATGCTTTAAACATGTGTTTTCCCCAATTTTTAATTGAAAAATATAGTAATAACATATACGGTTATAGCTTAAGATAAATAAATTATTTCAAAATTAATATTCAAAACTTTTGCACAAAAGTTTAGAATTCAGTTTTTCAATAAATGTTTGAAAATAAATAGTAAACTAAAATGCTAATCTTTTGTTTTAAATGCTTAAACTATAATTTAAATGAACATATTTCTCGAAATTTTTAGAAAATTAAATAAATAAATAATGAATAAATATATTTGACATTTAAATCATAATAAATAAATTATAAATCATAAATCATGATTCAAAATATAAAATAAAATAAAATATGCAAAAATTCATGCGTTAACATAAAATTATTAGAGTTTAATATGTTATTTAACAGTAATTTAACTGTTATTAGAGTTTAAATAAAATTAAAAAAAAATATCTTTAATTTTATTGAATGATTTGAAAATTTAAATGTATTCTAATTATGTCATGACAGAGATCATTTTAAAAATATATTGACATTAACAGAAAAACATATTTTCATCATTACCTAAAAATGAATATCATACGTATTTATACTGAGCTCAATTTTTTCTTAAAATTCTAAAATTTATGTTAATTTTTTCCTATTTTTTTATGTTTTTCACATTCGAAAATTTCCCCATAAAATGTACGGATTATCATGTATGATGCTATATGCTGTTCATAATGATAAATATTATAAACATTTTTTGTTTTTACTTTTTTTATTTTTACCTTTTTATTTTTTTGTATTTACATAAAAATGTAACATAATTTTCTAAAATTGTAATATGCTAATAATATGAGTCTAAAATTCAATATTAAGTTACATTAAAAAAATATATCAATCAAATAAATTATATTAAAATCTTTTAATTAACACTAATACTTTTAAAATTTAAAAATTATTTTTAAAATTAAATCAAATATATGCTCATTTTTTAAAAAATATAAAGAAACATGCTTACATTATATGTATTGTATAAAACTATCGTATTATACAGTCGAACATCCCTAAGACGGAAACCTCTTTAAGACGGAAACACACTTTTTCCCTAAACACATAGTAAATAGAACCTCCATACGGACATTCGTATTTTAATTTTTTAAAAATACACGTGCTTTAATGACATAATATTGACATTTAAAATTAAAATTATTTTATTAATTTATTATTTAATAAAATAATTATTTAATATAAATTTTAAAAAAATTAACAAAAAATTGTCAATGATTTAAATACAGTGATGTATAATTCTTAAATGTATTATTGCAGAACATACCAATAACAGATAGGGTATTATATCGGTATTATACCCTATGTATGTTATTAATGCGCATTTCTATGTTTATAATGCTTAACATATGGATATATGTGAATTAAGCTGCGTATCAATGATACCTTTAGACTATACATACTGTAATATTCATACATACTGTAAAATGCTCAATTTAAGAAAAATGCTTATCTTTAGAAATATTTAAAAATAC